>PVKP010017710.1:0-45550 GCA_004027715.1 Plecturocebus donacophilus | reverse complement strand
ACCTCAAAAAAAAAAAAAAAAGATAAATAAAAAATGGGCAGGGGACCTGAACAGACATTTTTCAAGAGAAAACGCACAGATGACCACGAGGAAGATGAAAAAATGCTCAATATCACCGATAATAAGAAAAATACAAATCAAAACCACAAGGAGATACCACCTCACACCTGTTAGAATGTGATAAAAAATATGAAAGATAAAAAGTTACTGGCATAGACGTGGAGAACAGGGAACCCTTATGCACTACTGGTGGAAATGTAAATTATTGCAACCAGTATGGAGATTCCTCAAAAAATTAAAAATAGAACTACCGTATGATCCAGCAAATCTACCTCTGGGTATATATCCAAAGGAAATGAAATTAATATGTCAAGGATATATCTGCATTCCACGTATACTGCTGCACCATTCACAATAGCCAAGATATATGGAATCAACCTATGTGTCCATCAGTGGGTGAATGGATGAAGAAAATGTGGAGCAACACACTCAGCCTGCAACATTATTCGGCCTTACAAAAGAAGGAAATCCTGTTATTTGCAATAACATGGATAAATCTGAAGGAAACTCTGTTAAATAAGTAAGCCAGGCACAGAAAGACAAATACTGCATGATCCCACTTACATGTGGAATTTAAACCCATAGAAGCAGAGAGTAGAATGGTCATTTCCAGGGGTTGGATGAGATTGGGGAAGATGGAGAGGTATTGTTCCAAAGGTATAAACTTTCAGTTATATGGGATGAGTAAGTTCTAGAAACCTTTGTACAGCATGGTTACTATAGTTAAACACAACTTATTGTATACTTGAATGTAGCTAAGGGGGTAGGTCTTACATTTTTAATTTTTCCCAGCTTTATTGTATTATAACTAACAAACATTGAATATATTTACTGTGTACAGAGTGCTGTTTTGGTAAATGTATACATTGTGAAATAATACAAACCAACTAGTTAACCTATTACTTCGAGGTTACTTTTTCTTTTATTTTGGTAGGTGGGCAGAATATTTAAGATCTGTCTTACAAATTTTGAGTATATGATACAGTATTATGATCTATAGTCATCACGCTGCTCATTAGATCCTCAGAACTTATTCATCTTCTAAATGAAAGTTTGTACCCTTTGACCCAATTTCTCCCTCCACCCAGCCCCTGGCAACCACCATTCTAATTCTGATACACATAGAAAATGATAACTATGTGAGGTGATGTATATGTCAATTAGCTTGATTGTGGTAATCTTTTCACAATGTATACATATATGAAGACACCACATTGCACACTGAAAATATATACCTCAATAAAAAAGAAACAAGAAATAAAATAATGAAACAACAAAAAAACCCTCAAAGACCTCATGCTGTTTGAAAGAGACAAGGAACTAGGCAGACGTTTGTGTGCAAGCCCAGGCTCTGCCCTTTCCCTGTTAGTTTTTACCCCTTCCTTCCTCTAAATCCTTCCTTTCTTCAATGCTTTGAACCCAAATATCTATTAGGAGGAAAGAAGTGAAAAGAAACTAACAAGTGTAGAGCATGTACTGTATACCAGACATTAGACTTTGTTCTCCCTTATGTTCTCCAACCCATCAGCAAATCCTATCGCTTTAACCTTCACAGTATCTCCAGAATCCAGACACTGCTCCCTATTTTCCTGCTACCACTGTGGACTAAGCCACTAGCACCTCCCTGTCAGATTACCGCCTTGGCCTTCTACGTGGACCCTACTTCTGCTCTTGCCTTTACAGTTTCATCATAGCATGGGAGCCAGTGATTCCTTCATGAAGTCAGATCATATCCTGCCTCTGCTTAGAACTTTCAGAGCTCCAGTCTCTTGCAGAGTAAAACCCAAAGCCCTTACATTGGCTTTGAAGGCTGTACGAGATCTGCAACCGCCTTACTTATCTGACCTTATCTGCCCCCCTCCCTTCCTGTCCCACTCTAACTTAGCCATCCTGGTATCTAAATTGTTGTGTGAAAATGCAAACACAGTCCTGACTCAGTCTTTTTACCTGCGGTTCCAGCTGCCAGAAAGACTGCCCCATGAAATATATACAGGACCAGATAGAGGATAGAGGTCATTGCTAATTGCCTTTTATAAAAAAGTGGAATGCTCTACTGCACTTACCATCAGGCAACCATTTATTTGTTTATTGTCTGTCTCCTTGACCCCCATCTCGCCTCTATTGTCTTTTCCAAGAGGGCAGGGACATGGCCTGTTTTGTGTACTGCTGTGGCCCCAGCTCCTAGAAAAGTGGTTGGCATAAAATAGGTCTGAATACATGTTTGTGGGATGAATAAGTGAATCGGCACAACAATTGATGGAGGTAAATACTTTATCCTGTGTTTACAAATGAGGTCAATGCTGCTCAGAAAGAAAAGTAATTTATGAACACTCACACAGCTTCTAAGAGGTGGGAACAGAAGCAGACCCCAGGAAGCTTTTCTAGTCAACACAGAAACTAGAAGAGTTACAAAGTGGTCTTGCAGATAAATCATTTATTATTAAACTATCTTTCCTAACGTTGAGATTAGTTTAAAGAGGTTACTTAGAAACAGGCCCTGTCTTATCTCAGGGTAATTACTAACTGTTTCTGGAAACACTCTCCAAGACCAGAAAAAACGTTTAACCAGATAACTGGGCACCCTGTGGCCCAGTCAAATTAAATTGATGTATAAAATTAATCACCACATCAGTCTAGGTCACAGAAAGGCAGGTAGAAAAGAAGGGAATAGCAGGTTTTTTTCCCTCCCCTCCCTTCCCCTTCCCTTCCCTTCCATTTCTTCCTTCCTTCTTCTTCTCTTTCTCTTTCTTCCTTTCTTTTTCTTTCTCTTTCTCTCCCTCCCTTCCCTTCCTTCTTTCCTTCCCTTCCCTTTATCTGTCCCTTCCTTCCTCCCTTCCTTCCTTCCTCTTTCTCTCTCTTTCCTTTTCTTCCTTTCTTTCCTTTCTTCCTTTCTTTCTCTTTCTCTCTCCCTCCCTCCCTTCTGTTCCTTTTTTCCTTCCCTTCCCTTTACCCCTTTATCCCTTCCTCCCTTCATCCCTCCCTTCCTTCCTTCTCTCCCTCCCTCCCTCCCTCCTTCCTTTCTTCAATCTCTTTCCCCTCATTTCCCCCCATTTCTTGGTTTTCTTTCATGCCTCGCCATTATGCTTTCTTCCATTCTCCTACCTTGGATTTAACCTGCTAGGCCCTGACTTCCTTGGAAGACTTTCTCTTTGAAACTTATCTTACGCTTGTGATTAGAGCTTCACTTTTAACACTGTTTCCCCTTCTCTAAATCATTCTCCTCTCACCCTCCTACTATATCCTCTTGGAAGCTCCTTCTCCATCTGAACATATGCAAGTTATACAACTCTAAATAAAATAGAGAGAATGGGAAAATAATTTAGGCTTGGGTAAAACTTGAACAGGAGTAAGGGAGGAGTAATGGGGTCGACCAGTCTTGCTAATTCTTCCTCTCTGCTCTGTTCACTCCATGAACTCTGAGGCATAAACGTCTACCCTGGAATTTGCACAGGGTGAAGCAGATGCCCTCACAGAGTAAATGCAGGCAGTAGAAAACATGTTGAACGACGATAGGAGAGATCATATGCCCATGGTACAACATTATGAGTGATTCTAATTTTAACATTTTAACTAATATTAATTTTCATTTATTTATTTTTAAATTTTTTTTAATCTTTATTTTCAGAGACAGGGTATTTTTTTCTGTCACCCAGGCTAGAGTGTAGTGATGCAACCATAGCTCACTGTAACCTTGAACTCCTAAGCTCAAGTGATCCTCCACTTCAGCCTCCCAAGTACGGCTGGGGCTGGAGGTACGTGCAACCATGCCTGGCTAATTTTGTAATTTTTTTGGTACATGAGGGTCTTGCTATATTGCTCAGGGTGGTCTTGAACTCCTAAACTCAAGTGACCCTTTTGCCTTGACTTCCCAAAATGTTGGGATTACAGGGGTGAGCACTGTGCCCAGCCAATTTTAATTAAGTTAAATGTAGTTAAATTTTATTTTTCTATTTTCCAGTTCTCTCTCAGAGTATGTATTTTTAAAACAGAAAAAATGCTTATGTTATAATGCTAAGTAAAAATAAAAATGTAGCATTAAGTATAATCTAGCTACAAATATATAAAAATTATAGCAGGAAAACAAAATTAAAAGGAAACATACCAGCTTGTTAAGGGTGATTGTGTTTGAATGGTGGTTCTAAGACTTATTTTGATATTGGGGAATGTTGTTGCTAGTGCTGTATTGTTCAGTTTTGTTCAAATGTGCATGTTTTATTTTTATAAGAGAAAATATAAAGCATACTTAACTAAAATGATGTCTTTTCTCCCCATTTTTTATTAATGTCTTAGGTCCCCAAAAAGCCAATATAAATTATAAAAAGGGCCTACAAGCGACATTCCTTGCTTCTTAGTTACTTTCATTTGAAAAAAAGTACATTTAATTAAAATACTATATGAAATATAATTTTACTACTCTTTCTCTTCCATAAAATAGTACTGTAAAAATCATATTAGACAAGAGTTAGGCAATTTAAATCTCGGTTCCATATCTACCCCCAGTAACCTTAAACAAAACAGCTTCTTCCCCACTTCAGTTTCCCAGTATATGATCCTGAGTAGGTTGGGCCAGCTGGTGCCTTCTAGTCCTTTCTGTCTCTAAAATACCCTTGCAGTATCCTATCTTCTTCTGGGGCATCGTAACTAACTTCCCTGCTGTCTCTCCTGCCTCTTTTGTCTCTAAGAGGACATAGTGACAATGGTCTAAGATATTGCAGCCTCAGGAATCTTAACAAAATGTGAGAATTTTTAAAAAGTTTTTATGTTTTGTGAGTACAAATTAGGTATATATATTTAGGGAATACATAAAATATTTAGATACATGCATGCAACTTGTAATAATTACATCAGGGTAAATGGGGTATCCATCACCTCAAGTATTTATTCTTTGTGTTACAGGCAATACAATTACACCTTTTATTTCAAATGTACAATTAAATTATTATTGACTACAGTCACCCAGATGTGCTATCAAATTCTAGTTATTATTCATTCTAACTATTCTTTGTACCCATTAAAAATTTTTAAATAAGCAAGATTACACGTGAGGTGAGTTTTGTGACAGATCTAAGCCTGTGATACAACTGTATTTTTCCCATGCACATAGCACCATTCCACTAGTACTGCTTTTCCAACTTTAAGAACCAAGGATATTATAAAGTTCAGCAATATGTCTCTAAAGAAATCATTTTCTAGCCCTTCTACAAAATGATTGGCTATGAATGGAAACAGTAATATTATACATTTACTGTTATTTCCAGGGGACACTTGATGGAATTACACAGGAAGAGTCTTGGTGCCTGGGGATGTGTCTAAGCAGATAATGCAAGCAGGTAGCGCCTCTTCTAACCTAACATGGTTGAAAGAAAACCCTGGTACACTCCTTATGAGGTCCTTTGGCCTTTTGAGGCTTTTTCTTGTGAAAGTTTATTCTATTAGGTGGATGCAAAAGTAATTGTGATTTTTGCAATTAAAAGTAATATGGTAACCAAATTAATAAAGTAATTAAATTAATTAATATGAATTGGGTCATTCTTGTCATACTCAACTAAATCAGAGTTGAGAGGCCAGGTGGGAAAAGTACTCGGGGCACACAGCACCTGCTCCAAGAGTTAACTTATCTACAAGCCCAGCTGCTGAAATGGCGTGCTGTACCCCTAAGACCAGTTGTAACTAGTAGCTGCTGACATGGCCTGCTGTGATCCGAACTGGTTTTACCTGCTGCACTCACTCACCAATCAGAGCTTGCCATCTCCCAAGAGATTCTCTAGTGCCAATGAGCTTTCTTTCAAAACAACGAGTAACATTTCTCCTTCTAATAAAACTCTCAACCTTTCCTTTGTTCTTCAGACATGCTGAAGACCACCTGGTCTATTCTTGCTTCCCAAATGAAATGTTAAATTTGAAGACTATCTCAATTTTCATTTTGATTTTGATACTCTATTTGTCTGATTTGTCCAGTCAGTTTGACTACTGCTACTAGACATGGATATATACCTATTAAAAGCACAGAACGTTCAAACTAAGGAGCAGAAGGAAAACTGAAATTTCAGAACTTTGTAGCTGGTTTGCATATCTCTAGGGAAACAGTTTCTCGCTGCTGAGACAGCCCAGGAAATAGAAAGGCAGGGCAAACGATAATATTATTGACGATGGTGATAATAGTGGCTTAGTGAGCACTTCCTGTGTTCTAAGAATTGCTCTAAAAATGTCAAAGGTTTTGTGTTATTTAACTCTCACGATGGATGGCCTTATGAGTAAGTCATTGTTATCTCTATTTGTCTGAGAAGACATAGGGAAGATAAGTAACTTGCTCGAGGTCATATGAGCGGTAATTGGCAAAGTTTGGGTTTGAACTCAGACAAGGAAGACTGTAGAACACGTGTTCGTGGCCACATGACTATCGCCTTTCTGCTAGTCAGTATTTGGCAATTGGTGCAGAATCTAGACGTGAGTCAGGAGCCACCTAGGCATTCTGGATTTTGTTGTTTCTCACTTTCTGCTCCCTATACTTGAGGCTTCAGCCTGCTGTCTCTGTACCTTGTTGCCACATGCGGTTGGGGTCAGGAAGAATATATTGATACCTATATACCACCCTCTCCTCACACTGCCCACCCTAATCTGGCCTCTTGACTTCTCCCTCATTTTATCCACATCCAATCCCCTCAAGTGAAAGCATACAACTAGAAACTAAAATAGGAATTTTAACAGACACACTGGTGTATGTTTATTCTTCTTTACTCTGTATTATTGTTTTGCTCATTCTAGATTATATTTACATTTTTAGTTGTTAATTATCAAATATATTTCCACCTTCTATTTTGAGCGAAGTTTAATGTATCTTCCCTATTTGCTCAGACTGTTTTCTTTGGTGAAGAAATAAATGTTATAGAGGTTGTCAGTGCCTACCCCCGTCCTGCCTCTAGCATCTTGTTATTTTCTAAGGAAAATACTTCAGGAATATTGGTGTTTGCCTTGCCAATAATGGTATTAAGCACTGTATGAGACCTTAGAGATCATATACTCCAAGTTCTTTTGACAACGAAGTGCTGGAGATTCTAGAAAGTAGGCAGGGTTCTGGGAATACAGCAGCGGTGGTCACCTAACAATGTTGGTGTTCCTATTACTGATCGACCTGCTGCTATGTCAGGAGTGTTTGCAAGAGTGTTGGGCTGAGGGTACCATTCCCATTTGGATCTTTAGAGTTTGTCATATCTCTGGCCCCTGTTTACTCATCTTCTTTCCCACTCCAGCTGGGTTAATTCAAGCCTTCGTTAACTCCAGATGATAGCCGTACTGCTCTGCAGGCCTTCCTGCCCCTCAGCTCAACACAGCTCTTACACATCACATACATCACATATCCGGGTGTCAGCATGTCTCTTTTGAGCTCCCTGGTGTACCCACCTCCATGTGAACTTCGGTAAGGGGGATACAAAAGGGGAAGAGATTCTGATGTCTGATGTAATAATAATAGCAAAGATCTCTAACATTGATTGATGGCTTACCATCTGACAGGAATCATTCTGTAAACTTTACATGAATTAATTCATTAAATTCTCATAGCATCTCTATGGCACACCTACTATAATTATCCCTATTTTAGAGATGAAGAAGTTTAGGCTCTAAAAGAGTAAGTGGCTAGCTCAAGTTTTCCCAGGTAGCATGTGGCAGAACTAAAATCTGGACTTGGGCCATCTGGCTTCAAAGCCTGTGTTATTCACCACCATTGCCATCCTTCCTTTCAGTGAAGCTGTTGATGACAGTGAATGAGAGAACAAGCCCAATTAGGGGCTCCAGTTTTTGTTAGTTCTTAATGCATAGTGCACTCAGGGAGATTCTTCAATAGTCAGTGTTTAACATCTTTTGAATGAGTTCTGCTGGAAGTCATTTGGAAATTGAATTATCTGTGACACTGACATATTTCTCCGTAGAAAAAAATGTCATTGCTACTACTCTTTAGTAGTTAAATTTCAAGAAAAATCCATTGTCGTTTAAACCATGATAAAACTGACTACCCTCATTTGCAATGAAATACAAGAAAAAGAGGAATGCTGTAACATTAGCAAAAAGAGAAAGCTAAATGTTATATTTGAATCTGAAATGATTGTCCTTGAAGGAGAGAAGGATAAGGAAGTAGACAGAAACATTGGAGAAGATTTTAGATTTGTGGATATTTTTAAGGGCTTTGAAGATATATGTTTACTTGATCTAATTTCACTTCAAATTTTAAAGATTTCCTTTTATTTGATATAATTGTACATGTAATAATTTTTTTTTTACTTCTAGAGTTCCAAAACAACAAGAACTTGTAGTTGTTTACAAATATAACCAAGAGGGACTGGGTATGGTGGCTCATCCCTGTAATTCCAGCACTTTGGGAGGTTGAGACGTGGATTGCTTGAGCCCAGGAGTTTGACAACAGTCTGGGTAACATAGAGAAACCCTGTTGCTACAAAAAATACAAAAATTAGCCTGATATGGTGGCATGTGCCTGTAGTCTCAGATACCTGGGAGATTAAGGTGGGAGGATCACCTGAGCCCAGGAAGTCAGAGCTGCAGTGAGTCATGATTGCGCTACCTGCACTCCAACCTGGGTGATGGAGTAAGACCCTGTCTCAAAATAAATAAAATAAAATGAACTAAGATAAAGTAAAATAAAATATAGCCAAGAGAAGATGAGAGATTTTTCTAGGTAATTAGAGAAGTGGTAGAAAAGCAGAAAGGGGAAAGGAATTATAAAGAATATAGATACTTGTTTGGTAAACAGATATCTTTTAAGCTGTAATTAGCTTAAAAAATAGTAAAGGTAGAGTAGGCGGTGAGTGTATATGCCTTCCAAGAGGAAAAATGATTATGAGGAAAAGATTTTCAGTAACATTTCCTTCTGCCAGTTGACAGTAGCATCATTGACTAAACCAGTACGGTGGATGGAAGGAGGAGAAAAGTGTACAACCAGCTAGAAGAAGTTAATAATATTCCCAGAGAGGCATTTGTAATTTTACAAGTACTTTGCATTTCTCTGATGTAAAGTATATTCTTTCAGGTTGGAAATAGATTAGGCATGCTTTTGAGAAAATGACATTAAAATTCTTTCATAGAATACAAAAGAGAACGTGTTAGATAATTATGATTATTTTTTCCCTAGTAGAAATTTCCCTTCTCTTTTCTTTTTTTCATGTCACTGCTGAGGTGCCTCTGCAGGCTCTCTTCTTTCAAGTCTAGTTATTCCTCAGCTCTTATTATGAGGGATGTAAGGAGAATTGCAAGAGTGGTTTCAAATAATCTGTGTTTATTGTGACTGGGGAGAGCTGGCCCAGTTATTTAGGCCCTGCTCTGTTCCTGTTTCACCTTCCTTATCTTTTGCTTCTTTGTTTCATGACACAGTTAGTCACTGGGGTGGAAATATATCTTTTAGCTACCGTAACAGAAAACTTGCCTCCTTATTATCCATGTTAAAACTCAACCTTGGCTGCAGCGAAGAGGAAGTCCTGGATTTGACATTGTTGCTACGGGAGTTAGAAATATTGCTATTTTCAAAACATGTCACCAGGTCGTTAATTAAACACTAAAACAAGTAACATGAATCAGTTCAAGAGAACCCTTTCCCCCACAGCTCTCATTTTGGTTCATATAAAATACAGTTGATATAAATCTTATTGAAAACTTCTAAGGCTTCCAATTATCAGCACTACAGATACTAACATAATTTTTTCCAGTTTGTGAAAGGAGGAATAATGAATCTAAAAGTATTTGATTATTTTCACTGTCATTGTCTAGCTAATGAGAACAGCATAATTATTGATTTAAGATATCTACTGATTGAGTGCTTGTGGCATAAAGCTTTGCAAGATCTGCTTCTGTGATTCACTTTGAGGTTAGTCCTGGAAGTACTTTATTCTTAGGAGATGCTGGAATGGGTTCCTAAATGGTGACATCCATTCTGCATAGGGTATAAAATCTGACTTAAAGTTCTTGGAGGAGTGATAAATACCGTGGCACCTTATTTATTTTTTACTTTCTACTTAGAACTACAACTCTGAAATGTTCCAATGAAGTTGTTGAGTTGCATCATGCAACTCAAGTCAGGGGATGCAAAGCTTTTTCTTCTGATTTCTGGATTTATAGGTCCCAAGTGAACTCAAACTGGTGATTTTTTTCTGCTGAGTAGCAGTTTGGAGATGGTGCTTTTGAAATTTTGTAAAATAACATTTCAGAGAAGTTTCTTTGGCCCTTTTTCCTGGGATATGGTAAGCAGGAGGGAAAAACATGGCCAGCCTTCACAATTCTTTTACTGGATATTGAAGCACCCTAATGTCACAATGATGTTTCTAAAAGTTTTTGTTTAAGAACCTTGAAAAATACTATATATGCATATACTTCACACCACCTCTTTTTTCAGTTTGAGACAGGATTAAACATGACCTTTAAATGCTAGTAAAGTATATTTTACCAGTAAAAGTAAAATTAGTAAAGGTGTTATTTTTCCATTTGTACATGCAACCTCTTTAGCAGCTATAGGTTAGAAATGCAACTTTTAGCTATCCATAAAAGAAAATCTGTTTTTTTAAAATTCCTTCAATAATATGTATGTAGTTGTAATTTACTATTTTCTACTAAATGTTCCATAAATTCTCACTGGAGAAGCCCCTGGAAGAATGAGCCATGTACTGCAGAGAGCCTTCGTTATAGAGTTAAAGTGTTTCTGGTGGATTGTGTGGGCGTGCATCCTGTTTAGATGGGGTATATCCTGTGGCAAGGACAATAAGATATATTTTGGCAAATGGCTTAGCAGGGTCACATCTGGTTAGTAACATCACATTAATTTTCCCAAGGAAAACTAGAGAAAACATGTAAGTCAAGTATAAATTAGCAGAGAGGAAAGTGTGCAGAGGAAAGCGCTGTGGATTCAGATTCAGAATGATCTCTTCATCATGTGGCCTAGAAATACCAGAATGATCTAATATTGCTGAACCTGTTGTTCCAACTATAAAATCAGGTAGTGGTCATTTGATGTAGAAATTCAATAAAATACTCTCTATAGAAATGTTTTCTAGTCTCTAAGATTATGCACCATTGTAACATGCCTTATAACTTTATGATTTCTTATGCTTTGGTCACACCAATATCCATTTCTTTGATGGAGTTTATTTAAAAAAATAACTTGGAACAACAGAAGGCTGGTAGAATTGAGGTCTGAGATATAAGATGTATTTGCAAGTACAAAACACATCAGCTATCTTGGCTTGTACCCCACTGTTGTGTCTCTAGAGGAAGCATCAAGGAAAATTAGACCCAGAAGGATAAGGCTGATGCTTGACTGTGCCATTTATTAGCTGTGTTATATGAGGCTAATTACTGGACTCCTCTGAAACTTTTTCCTCTTTTATGTGTTGTAATAATCCTATGTCTTAGAGTTATATTGAAGATTGACTAAGATACCAGCATACCTAATATAAAATGCTCAGCAGATGAAAATAATCATAACCTACAAAGAGGGCTTACTGTGTATCAGGTATGGTTTTAAACACCTTAAAGGTATGAACAATTTGAATTCTCATACTATCCCAAAGGCTTGACAATATTTTAATTACCATTTTATAGGTGAAAAAACTCATGAAAATAAGATTAACGAATTTGCTCAGTATCAGACATAAATAAATGGCAGAACCAGGCTTTAAATGCAGGGCAAACTGGTACTGGGTTATGTGTGCCTAACCATTACACCAACCTGTCTCTCTAACCAGGCGGGATTTTTTTCTATAACGAATCTAAGGCTTTGATTTTGATTCATGGAACATGTATGCCTTAGTTACATGCATGATACTTTGAATTCTGCAGAAACTTCTTGCAGAAACTTTCCTAAAATAATGACCTAGAATAACATAATTATTGTGTAGTAATAAACAAGATACAATGGATTCACAGCATATACAGATTTTCAAATGCTTAGATTCTTACATACACCAACTAAGAGAAGCAGTGTATCATTTAATTAGATTAATTACCAATGCTATCCTTGTACTGTATTAGCACATTCTTAATGATCTATTTTCTTGGGAATTTCTTTAGTATCATATAATTTAATGGTTTGTATCAAAAGTTATTGCCCAAGACCATGGGAACCCACTTCTTGCATCAGCATGACCTGGATGTGAAACATGGAGTCAAAGGAGATCATTTTGGAGCTTTAAGATCTTACTGCTGGGCTGGGCATGGTGGCTCACGCCTGTAATCCCAGCACTTTGGGAGGCCGAAGTGGGCGGATCACGAGGTCAAGAGATCATCCTGGCCAACATGCTAAAACCCCATCTCTACTAAAAATACAAAAAATTAGCTGGGTGTGGTGGCACGTGCCTGTAGTCCCAGCTACTCAGGAGGCTGAGGCGGGAGAATTGCTTGAACGTGGGAGGCACAGGTTGCAGTGAGCCGAGATCACGCCACTGCACTCCAGCCTGGCGCCTGGTGATGGAGCGAGACTCTGTCTCAAAAAAAAAAAGAAAAAATTAATTAAAAAAAAAAAAGATTTGACTGCCCCACTGGATTTTGGACTGACATGGGGCATGTAGCCTCTTTGTTTTGGCCAATTTCTCCCATTTGGAATGGCTGTATTTACCCAAAGCCTGTATCCTTATTGTATCTAGGAAGTAACTAATTTGCTTTTGACTTTATAGGCTCATAGGCAGAAGTGACTTGCCTTTTGTCAGATGAGACTTTGAACTGTGGACATTTGAGTTAATGCTAAAATGAACTAAGACTTTGGGGGATGGTTGGAAAGGCATGATTGGTTTTGAAATGGGAGGATGTGAGATTTGGCAGGGGTCAGGGGCAGAATGACATGGTTTGGCTGTGTCCCCACCCAGATCTCATCTTGAATTCCCACGTGTTGTGGGAGGGATCCAGTGAGTGGTAACTGAATCATGGATGCAGGTCTTTCTTGTGCTGTTCTTGTGATAGTGAATAAGTCTCATGAGATCCGATAGTTTTAAAAAGGAGAGTTTCCCTGCACACGCTCTTTTTTCTTGTCTGCCACCATGTAAGACATGCCTTTCAACTTCCACCATGATTGTGAGGCCTCCCAGCCATGTGGAACTGTAAGTCCCTTAAACCTCCTTCTTTTGTAAATCCCCCAGTCTTGGGTATGTCTTTATCAGCAAGAAGCATGAAAACGAACTAATAGTTAGGTAAATGTTTTAGTATATCTGCAGAAGTAGGCTGAAGTTAGAAGACTTTATTAGTTGTATAACTTTAGATAAATCCCATAAATTCTCTGAGTCCGATTAGCATTCTAATCTGCAAAGTGGGGAATATAATACTTCCTGTGTCTACAGTGAGAATCAGATGAGAACATTGATGTAAACATCTTCTGCAAACTCTCAAATGCTATCTAAATGTTAAGAATCCTTATTTAGCATCAAGGGAATTCCAGAATTTCATGTGATTTCTCATCGAAGTGCCTAGAGAGCTGTTGTGAAATCTACACTTCTCAAATCAAAATCTTGGCCAGTCATCCAAGATATCACCCCCTTGGGAATTCATGGAGCTTAGACCACATTGCTTAACTGATTCCCATGGGAAGTGTTGGCTCATCAAGAGACATAGTTTCTGTGAATCAGATAAAGGCAGTGTAGTTGATCTCCAGGATTCCAACTCTGAGAATTTAGACTTTGAAAATTAAAACAGGGAATCTTTTCTGCAACTTTACTGAACTTGCAAATTAAAACTTCAAGGTTATATGTATAGCAATTTATAGCAGAGTATTTGCAAAGAAAACTAAACACAATCACCACCAGTGTTTTGAGTGAGCTCCAATTTTCCACAGGAAATGGAGAACTCTTTTTCATTTTAGCCATAGGAGCTGGTATTGTTTATTTCCTCATCCATATGTTTTGTGTCTGGAAATGTTTCAAGATCCTCCAGCCCAGCAGGTCATCCTCTCTCCTCCCCTTGAAGTTCACTTACCTCTTCCTCTTCTCCTTACAGTTCCTACAGGTTTCCAACCATTCTCTTCCTCTTACTCAATGTTCTTCACATTTTCCCTACCCCCTTCTCCCAGTCCTCCCTCCTCTTCCTCATGTGCTGAGTTTTAATTATGCACATCTAAAGGCATTGTGAATTAAAGTCAGTAGATCTAGTTCTACCATCTTTTCCTCCAGCATCAGATGAGATTCACATGGGGAAGTGGAGGCAGGGAAGGAAGCAATGAGCCTATAATCAGAGACCAACCATTTTGGAGAAAGTAGACAACATTGTCTTTCAAACACGGTCAGGCTGCCTGCTCTTGGCCTCCTTGGAAGAGCTCTGTCCTACCAAGCCTCATGCTTCCTCCACCAGCAGCCCTGGCTTCCCTGTCCCCAGCCTTTCCTGGCTGTCGTTTAGCCCCTCTCTGCTTCCTCTTAATGCTTTTCTGAACTCTTCACAATTCTACTGCCAGCTTTGCAATGATCTGTGATTTCTGACTCCAAAATAATAGTTCTAGAAAAAGATCTCTCTGGTGTCCTGGTCTCATTTTGCTGAGATGTTCACTATCCTAAGCCAGAGAATAAGACATGAGAAAAGTTGAGATTTGTGCTAGCTCTTGCCCTGTTTCACTGACAGGTTGTTACCTTTTCCGAAATTTCCAGGCCTGATGTGAATGTCATGGTCTAAAACACACGTGTTCCCTCTTGGCAACTCTGTTCATTTCACATTCAAAATAAAGCAAACGTGTGCAATTATTTATTTTATAGTCTCTTGCTTTCAGTTAAAAATTGCATTAATGATATTTGAAGAATTGAAATTCTTCATGTGGCCTCATAAAATTATTTTGTGTCATTTATGTCTTTGACTTTCCTTTGATATCTTATTCATTTTTGTTGTAGTTAGAAAAGTTTGTTTTTTTTTTTTTGTTCTCAGATTTAAGTCTGCCTTTCCCCTTGTTTGCTATGTCATTCCTTATTATATCCTTTTCCCCTTACCAAGACCACCCAGTAAAATTTCTTCCTCTCTGGAGTGTTTAGAGCTTTTAAAATCTTGCACGTAATAAATGAAAAACGGCTGGGTATTTGAACGTTGCAAGTACAAATACTCAGTGGAGAGTCAATACAGTATAAGGCTATGACAAATGAAACTGTGTTTTTGACATGAGTGTTCTTATAAATTCAAGTGATTCTTGACCCTCTAGTGCTGCAGCCTAAACTATAAGAAAACCCTTAAAATATTTTAATACTGACACATGTTGATTTCTATCACATTCTCTGTAGGACTTTGGTAATATCCATGACAGTCACAATGTGTGGCTTCTTTTATTTAAGCTCAAGAATTTATTCTCCGCACATGTTTTAGAAATGGTAAAGGCACTTTTACTGCTAACATTTAGGTTAAATGATAGTATTTGATATTTTTAAGCAAAGATCTTGGCACCCATATTTTTCAGATTATAATTTGTTCAGATACAGTAGGATGGGTATATAACTTTACTTCAATGAACAAAGTTAGTAAAAGCAAAGTGGCAGAACCAGAGAAGATACAGCAGGTGGAGAATACTAAAACCCCATGTTTACGTAAAATGTAAATACATCTGTTTGAGTACCTCAGCATAGCCTTACCATTAGTTCTGTCAATAAACATTCCAAACTAACTGGGTTTTATAAACATTTCTTAGCATTACAGTTTCATCTGAAAAATAATAATAAATAAATTATACTTTTTAAAATGCTTACTGCATACCCAACACTATATTAAACACCTACACATGTTACCTTATTTTATCCTTAGGACCACTTGGTGCCATAGATATTATTATTGTCATCTTTTAAAAAAAATATATATCTAGGGCTGTGCTTAGATAAATTAGGTAACTTGCTAAGTTATATGGCAGTTTAAGCCAGAGTTTGAGTGCATTTCTTTCAAACTAGAGACCCTGTCCTCAAGTATGTTGTTAACTTGGAGGAAAACTCATCTTTGAAGAAGCTGAGAGCCTCTCGCAGAGGGGACCATGTTAACCTGCGGAAAGTGGACTTCTTTTCCTTGTTTCCTTCCTTGTCGGAGCCCATTGACCTGACTACAGAGGGATGGAAGATCCTTTCCAAATGTATCTCAAATACATCTCTTTTTCTTGAGCACACTGGAGTTTACCACTCTTCTCTCTCTTTTGTAAAAATAGAGTCTTACATGATTAAACTGTAGCTGATATCCCAATCAGATTTCTCTTGTAGTTGAAGATGAAAGTAAAAGACAGGCATTCGTCTTCAGTTTTGGAGCAGCTAGTCTGAGATAAATGAGAGTGGCAAGAGTGATCATAAAGATGAAAATGGTGAAACAATAGCAGTATTTCAACATTTGGTTTATTTCAACATTGGGGCTTAAGGAAAGCCCAAGATTTTGGTCAAGTGCTCTACTCTTGCTGTTAGTGGAGGAGCTGCAGTTTGGAATAATTCTAAAAAGCCAGATGTTTGTTCAAAAAAATTTGAACGCTATGTTTGATTCTCATATGGAATCTGACAGAATACTAGGATAAAGTCTGGTGGCACTGAAGAAGAATAGTGGAATCTTTATGTGGGAAATAAACCTAGAGAATTATTGAGGTCAGACTGACTAACAATTTCAGATTGATTCAGGTCAGGGCCATAGTTATCCATTTGGTTGACTATAGCATAAAGATCCACATTAGAAAAGTTTTTCTGGTTAGTTGTCTAATGTCGTTTCATTCTGTCCTTGATAAATACATGCTGGCAAAGAAATATGTTTTACTTGCGAAAATTATGATGATTTACATATTTTAAAAATGGGCCTGGTAAATGATTTGCAAAGCCATGGGAGAACAAACTGATGCCTTGTTATGTTATTAGTCATACACAGAAAAAAATTGAATTGCTTTGCCTTCTTTTAATGTAAGATACAATCATTTTTTAATGTAGAAACAATTGAACCTTATTTTATTTATTTGAAAAGCACTTTAGAATTGAGAGCATTAACAAACTCACAAACCATTAACTCAAAATGTGGAAGAAATTCTTGCTGGTAAATATCATGTAAAAACCTTTGGGCTCTTAAAATCAACCACATATTGATTACAGCATCTTTGGAAAGGTAGAAAGAAAATGGCAGAATGTTCAATTAGCACCTCTGCATTCCTGATCTGTTCTATACCTGCTAGAAGATTAAAACTTTCTGCAAGATTTTCTCTTGGGAATTTCATTAATTTAGAAGGCTTAAGATTGTGGAGTCAAAATAATCTGTTCAAATTATAACTTTGTCATTTACTAGTCATATGTCTTTAAGTGAACTGCTTACCTTAATTATTTTTTCACTTACTTATTTTTAGTTTTTCTTATCTGTACAATGGAAATAGCAGTATTTCCTTTTAGGATGGTAGTTATAAGTAACAACTAATGCATTTAAGTTGCTTAACAAGTTAAACATATTAGGAACTGATAATTTTTAAAAGGGAGTATATATTTTATTATCATCAACATTAATAAAGGTCAATTATTATTTAACTTTTATTAAATACTGAACTAAGATATGTCATACTCTGAGATGTGTGCAGAGAGTTACACTACTCTCTGTGGCCTTTACATTTTATCTCCAGGTATATGAATAATGGCAATCCCAAATTAACATAATCTGAGACACATGGAATATCATTTCCTATTCAAATGGTTCTCGGTTTGGAATGGATGTGAAAGTGAACTTCTGTCCAACCAGGAGAAGGGCTGGGAGTAGATGAAAGGTGCCTAGCTCAATTCCAGCCTCTCAGGAATTGAGCCAGGCTGGCTCCCACCTGCTTAGCTCTGCGGTGTTACCTCTTCTCAGTGCCCCTTTCTCAGTTTCGTACTTCAGTTAGGGTTTTAATTTCACCTTTGCATGCCCAACACCTGACTCACCCTGAGAAATTCTCTGAGATCAGATATCCTCCAATTTATAAGGCTGCAGTTCCACCCCTGTAGTGCTGCCCCGCCCCTGGGGTGTAGGCCTTAGCAGGAGATGGAATGTCAGTTATGGTCAGAAGCAGGCACAGTATTCCCAGTCTCTAGGGCCATCTCCTCCTAAACAATGTGTTGCTTAATAATGTCCTGGGGAAACACATCCACAGAGTGGTAGGCTTAAATACTCAGCCCCAAATGCTAATTTTAGATATTTAATAAAATGCTTAGTTTCAAGCTATGTCCTTCTTTCATAGTTGGAAAAACCATCTCTTGTGGGTGGTCTTAGAGGTTGAATTTTGGGATGGAAAACTTGTTCACCTATATTTCTACCAGAAATGTCTTTTGTTCTTTACTCTGATCTGGTTAGAACTGTGGCCTGCAGTTATTTTTCTCTCTGACATTTCAGTGGGTAGCCAGGCACAAGTACCAAAGGACTATCTGAAATATGAACATGGGTTTATTGTAGTTTTGTTTTATAAAGCTCATTTTAAGAACTTTCTTGAATTCTTCTATCAAAATGGCCATGAATATAATTTTCCGAGAGTTAGCATGAAGCCAAAATACAACACAAAGGATTTCAATTAATATTTGGTCCACAGGTTACATACAATATTTAAAGCACTGTACATTTCAAATGCATGAGATTTGTTTTCATATTGAATAGATATAATCAAATGAAGCAAATTTCAGTGGTGCAGGGAAGGTAATGGAACAGCTGTCTAAATTCGATCACTCTCCTCCATTTCCATTTTTCTGGGTGGTTTCACCACAAGCATGATGAGCTAACCCGTTACTTGATTGACTAGCAGAAGTCCTACCCATCACAACTGGTAAGCTTTATAATCTTTCACTGAAAGTTAACAGAGTCTTGTGAACATTCCAAACAACTTTGGCACTAAAAGCGCTCTCATAGCCATTTACTGTAGAAAATGGCAAGACTATTATAACGGAGTTGAGCATTTTCCTTAGAGAACAAGGGTAGTTTGGAACTTCAGCTTATATTTTAAAATCGATCTTTATGAAAGGTGAGACTATGACTTAGCGCATACTACTTAGCACAGGACTATTGTCCTGTCATAATTATTAGTAGGCTCCTTCTGACTCTCAAGTGCCTGGTTTTGGACAGTTAATTTTATGGTCACATTAATAACGAGATAGGTATGTGGGAATTTGGAGCCTGAGCAATGCCTCTGCCATTTTAATATCAATATTAGAGTATATATAAAAGATGTAAACATGGTAGCAGATATGACTTGTAGAATTATTAATGTTCTTAAAAGTTCTCTGGTAATAAATGCTCTTTGTCAGATGTCTAGTATCTGAGTTTTTAATTATGTTTTTTGTGCAAACCTTAAATTAACCACAGACTAAAATGTTTATTATTTACACCTCATCTCATTTTAAACAGAGCAGGGATGTCCTATAAAAACAAAGAAAACATGAAAAAATAAGTGAAGAAAATTGGTGAAAGAAGGGATTGAAGTTAGTAAAAGTAAAGTGACTCCTGGAACATATTTATTATTCCAAAGGTATACTTTAAAGTCTTGTAGCAACAGGCTGAAATTGTTTTTTAGGTGCCTGAAAGTGAGTAAAATAAATATGATCAGTTACATGATTCACAGTGTCTACACAGAAGAAAAAAAAATGGTAGGGGTAAGAGAGACGTTCATATTGTTCAAGATCAGTAGTAAGTACAATGGAAACGTCAAGGTGCTCCAGACCCTTTTCCTTCCAGAGGGGAATTCCCCCCAATTTCTTATTCAAAGTCCCCTCAATTTGTTCTTCAAAGTCCAACTCTCATGCAATTTCGATATTTCCTTGCATCACTTTTTCACCTGGCCATCAATTGGGCCAGAATGTGATAGACTACTTCCTTATGTAAGCCTCAGCAGTCAGTAAAATAACTTATCAGAGTTCCTTTGTATTCGAGTTAACCTGACTCTGCGTTTGTCATCCTAGGCCACCTGCTTAAGCACCATCTTCTCTAGGAATCCATTCTCTCACTCTTTTCCCTTATTGCCTGCCCTTGTTGCCTGGTGCATTCCCCTCTCCATCCTTTCTTCTACTGCTTTTCATCTCAATCTTTCCCACACATTTTCCCTTCACCAATATCCCTGATACCTTCTTCCCTTCTATTTTATCCTGTGATATCACTCTCTCTTTCATATGCCTCATACCTTTGGACCTGGATTGGATTGTTTTGACCTAAATTATTTTTCTACTTCCAGGTCAATAGCTCCTCATTTCTGCATAAAAGTGTTTATTATTTGACATCCATTTTACTGTTTTTTGCCCCAATTTCTGCATATGAGGTCTTATATTTAGGTCTTATATCTATTTTGAGTTTTGTTTTTGTGTATGGCATGAGATAAAGGTCCAATTTCATCCTTTTGCATGTGGAAATTCAGTGTTCTCAGTACCATTTATTGAAGACACCATCCTTTCCCTGTTGTGTCCTCTTGGTGCCCTTGGTACCAAAAATTAGTTGACTGTAAATATTTGGATTTATTTCTGGGCACTCTACTCTGCTCCCCTGGTCTATATGTCTGTTTTTGTTCCAGTATCATATTGTTTTGATTACTGTAGCTCTATAATATAATTTTAAATCAGGACATGTGATGCCTCCAACTTATTTTTTTGTCTTTCTTAGAATCGTTTTGACTATTTGGGATCTTTTATAGTTCTCTACAAGTTTTAGTATTGTTTTCCTATTTCTGTCAAGAATGCCATTAAGATTTTGATAGAGACTGCATTAAATCTGCATATTGCTTTGAGTAATATGGACATTCTAACAATATTATTTTTTGTGATTCATAAGCATGGGATATCTTTCATTTATTTGTGTCTTCTTCAATTTCTCTCATCAATGTTTTACAGTTCTCAGTGTATAGATTTTGCACCTCCTTGCTTAAATTTATTCTTAGACATTTTGTTTTATTTTTTGGATACTATTGTAAATGAGATTGTTTCTGATTTGTTTTTTCAGTTAGTTGTTTTTCTGTGTATACAAATGCTACTGATTTTGGTATGTCAATTTTATATTCTGAAAGTTTGTTAAATTCATTTATTAGTTTTAACAGTTTTTGTGTGGAATATTTGGGGTTTTCTGCATAAGGATCATGGTATCTGCAAAGAAAGAAAATTTTATTTCTTTATTTGGATTCGTTTTATTTTCTTTTCTTGTCTGATTGCTTTTGCTATTATTTTCAGTACAGTGTTGAATATAAGTGATGAGAGTAGGCATCCTTGTCTTGTACTAGATCTTGGTAGATAAGGTTTTATTTTTTCCCCATTGATTATAATGTTAGCTGTGGATTTTTTTTTTATAACTGGCCTTTATTATGTTGAGGATCTTTTCTTCTGTACACAAATTGTTGAGAGTTTTTATCAAGAAAGAATGTTGGACTTTGCCAAATGCTTTTCCTCCACCAATTGAGATAATCCTGTCTTTTTAATCTTTTTATTTTGTTAATGTGATGTATCACACAGATCAATGTGTATATATTAAGCCAGCCTTGCCTTGCCAGGGATAAATCTCACTTAGTCATGATGTATAATCTTTTTTGATATATTGTTGGATTTGGTTAGCTAATATTTTATCTAGGATTTTTCCATCAATGTTTATCAGAGAAACTGATCGGCAGTTTTATTTTCTTGTGATATCTTTCTCTGGCTTAGTTATCAAAGTGATGCTGACCTCATAAAATGTGTTCAAAAGTATTTTCTCAAGGTCTTTTTTTCTCAGTAGAGTTTAGGAATTATTGATATTGATTCTTATTTGAATGTAGACTAGAATTCAATTGTGAAGGCATCTGGTCTTAGGCTTTTCTTTGTTGGGATGTTTTTGATTCTTCATTTATTTGTCATTGGTCTGCTCAGGCTATTTCTCCAAAATTAAATCTTGGTAGGTTGTCTCTTTCTAGGACTTTACTCATTTCCGCTAGATTATTCAATTTGTTGGCACATAATTATTCACAACAATTTCTTATTTTTTTACTTGTGGCATGTGTTGTAATTTCTTCGCTTTCATTTAGGATTTTATTTGTTTGAATCTTCTTTTTTTGTTAGATTAGCTAAAGCCTTGTCAATTTTGTTTATTTTTTTAAAAAACCAAGCTCTTAGTTTTAGTTTTACTGATTTGTTCTATGGTTTTTCTCTTCTCTTTTTGATTTATTTATATTTTGATTTTTATTATTTTGTTCCTTCTGCTAATTTTAGGTTTAATTTGTTCTTCTTTACCTTGTTCCTTGAAGCATAATATTAGACTATTATATGGAATATTTCTTCTGTTTTAATGTAAGTATTTATTGCTATAAAATTCTCTCAGAATTGTTTTTGATTCTTTCCATAGATTTTGGTACATTGTGTTTATATTTTCATTTGTCCCAGGATATGTTTTAATTTGATTTTGATTTATTCTTTAGCACATTGGTTGTTTGGGAGCATGTTGTTTTATTTCCACATATATTTCAGTTTTCCAGGATTCTTCTGGTTATTAATTTCTAGTTTTATATTATTGTAGTCTGAAATGATATGAGAGACAATTTTCAATTTGTTAGGACTTGTTTTGTGGTCTAACATATGGCTTATACTGGAAAATGTTCCATGTGCAATGAAGAAAATATGTGTTCTATTGTTGGATGGAAAGTCTTCTGTTAAGTCTATTTGGTCAAAACTGCAATTTAAGTCCAATATTTCTTTATTAATTTCCTGTGTGTTTGAGTTATTGATTGTTGAATTTGAGATATTGAAATTCTCTACTGCTGGGCAGTGCTGTGATTACAAAATAGTGCTTGTAATCATAGCACTTTGGGAGGCTAAGGTGGGAGGATCACTTGAACCTAGGAGATTGAGACCAGCCTTGGTAACATAATGAGACTCTGACTCTACGGAAAAATTAGCCAGGTGTGGTAGTAGTCTCAGCTACTTAGGAACCTGAGAGGATCAGTTAAGGCCAGGAAGTTGAGGCTGCAGTGAGCCATGATTGTACCACTGCACTCCAGCCTGGGCAACAAAGTGAGAACCTGTTAAAAGAAAAAAAAGAAAAGAAGAAAAAAAAGAAAGAAGGAAGGAAGGAAAGAAAGAAAGAAAAGGAAAGAGAAATGAAAGAAAGAAATGAAAGAAACAAAAAAGAGGGAACAAAGGAAGAAGGGAAGAAAGGAAAGAAAGGAAAAAAGGAAGAAAAGAAAAAAAGAGAAGAAAAAGGAAGAATAAAAGGAAGGAAGGAAAGAAGGAAGAAAGAAGAAAGGAAAGAAGAAAAAGAAATTTCCTTCTATTTTCACTATCTATTTCACTGTTAATGTTCATTATTTTTCCTTTATGTATTTATGTGTTTTGATGTTAGGTCCATATATATATATTTTGAGACCAAGTCTCACTCTGTCACCCAGCCTGGAGTGCAATGGCACGATTTTGGCTCACTGCAACCTCCGCCTCCCAGGTTCAAATGATTCTCCTGCCTCAACCTCCCAAGTAGCTGGGATTATAGGTGCCTGCCACTACGTCCAGCTAATTTTTGTATTTTTAGTAGAGACAAGGTTTCACCACGTTGGTTAGGCTGGTCTCAAACTCCTGACCTCAGGTGATCCGCCCACCTCGGCCTCCCAAAGTGCTGAGATTACAGGTGTGAGCCACCATGCCCAGCCAGGTCCATATATATTTACAATGAAATGTACTCTTAATGACTTGACCCCTTTATCATTAAATAATGATCTTTGTCTTTCTGCAACAGTTTTTGAGTTGAAGTTCATTTTTTCAGATAAAAATATAGGCACCTCAGCTCTCTTTAGGTTTCCATTTGCATGGAATTACTTCTCATCCTTTCATTTTCAGTCTTTGTGTATCCTTGAAGCCCAGTTGGGTCTCTTGCAGGCAACATGTAGCTGGATCTTTTTTTTTTTTAAAATCCATTCAGCAATGCTATGTCTTTTGATTGAATAATTTAAGTCATTTATATTTAAGGTTGTTACTGATAGGTAAGGAGTTACCACTGTCACTTTGTTCTTGTTTTCTGGTTGTTTAGTAGTTCCTTTGTTCTTCTCTTCCTCTCTTGTTGTCTTCCTCTTTGACTTGAAAGTTTTCTAGAGTGCTATGCTTTGATTCCTTTCTTTTTATCATTTGTGTATCTACTGTAGTTTTTTTTGTCTTGTGGCTACCATGAGGTTTACATGAAACATTACAGTTATAATCTACTATTCCAAGTTGTTAACAACTTAACTTCTGCTGTATATAAAACTTTTACCCTCTAGACTTTTACCCTCCCATTCCACAATTTGTTTTGATGTTACAATTTACATCTTTCTATGTTGTGTTTTTCTTAGCAACTTATTTCAGCTTTAGTTATTTTTGATCATTTTTACTTTTAACCTGTATACTGGAGATAGGTATGATTTATACACACCGCCTTTATGGAATTGGTTTTTCTGGATTTGATGCATTTACCCCTACTTTCATGTTTGTTCATGATAGCATTATTGTCCTTTCATTTCTGCTTGGAGAACTCCCTTAAGCATTTCTTATAAGGCAAGTCTCATAATAATAAATTCTCAGCTTTTGCTTGTCTGGGAAAGACTATTTCTATTCATTTCTGAAGGGCAGATTTTCTGTGCATAGTGTTCTTGGCTACCAGTTTTTTTCATTCTTTCAGCACTTTATCATCCCATTTTCTTCTGACCTGCAAACTTTTTGCTTGGAAACCTTCTGGTCATTTAATGGGCATTTCTTTATATGTAACTTGATGCTTTTCCCTTGCTGCTTTTTAAGTTCTCTTTTTGTCTTTGAATTTTGACATTTCGGTTTCAAGATTCTATGTCCCTTGGGGAAGGAATTATTTAAGCCTGACTCTAAACAAAGGGTGCCACAATGACGGGTGTAGGGGTCATGAAGTGGTTCTGTGGTAGCTTGTCCTTAGGGTGTAGGATGTAACAGCACCTCTGCTTGGGTATAGCATGATGCTAGATGGGCATGGTGCAGTAGCAGCTGAACCTCAAGGAAGGAGAGATACAATACCTATTTGCCCCCAGAGTATGATGGGCTTTGGCAGTGGCTCAAGTTGCAAGATGTTGCAGAGAAGTAGCAGCTTGGGCCCTGAGGTGCAATACAGTGTCATCTCCCTCTTTGGGAGTATCTCAGTCTGTGGGCTCTGTGAGCTTCTTTATCTGGGCTCAAGCCTTTGAGGGCTGCAGGAATCTCCAGTAGCAAAGACCCCAGTTGTCCACAGCGGTAATGGGGACTTCTGGGATTCTCTTGCTTACCCTTTTCCAGCAAGGAGAAGATACTCCTGATTCTAAACTGGTCAAAACTTGGGGAGTGAAGTGGCAGAGATGAAGTGCCTCCTTCCTTTTTCTGTGTGCCCATCCTAGGTTTCTATGTTCTACAGGATTTCTGCTCCTTTTCTGATGTTCTCTGGTGCTCTACTTTAGTTACTTTAGTAGTTGTTCATTTTGTTTAGGGGCAAAAGAGTGCTAGGAGCTTCTAGTTTGCCATCTTGATGATGTCACTCCCAATTTTTGAATTATACATTACATATAAGATAAAATTTAACTATATATATATATATATGAAACTGTTCTCTATGAAAGCTTAGACTCAACTTTCCATGTCATAATTGTACAACCTCTAGTGGTATCACAATTTATTGTATTATTTAATTCTCTTCAATTTCTCACTGTCTAAATGCTTTTTGGCTCATTCCAGATGACACTTCCATTTTCACAGAACTTTTGTATTTAAAGGGCCTACATATCATGAGAGGACATGACCCAGAGATATTGAAATCTTATTTCTAGTGTCTACAACAGGTTACCCCTACCTCATTTAACTATGGATTTATCCACTTTCAATCAGAGACTCTGAGGCGCTTGAGAGTTTCAAGCTTTCTGTAAGTTTAGAATTGCATAATCTTGAGGGAAGGAAATTTGGCATTGTACTATTGTGTGTGTGTGTGTGTGTGTGTGTGTGTGTGTGTGTGTGTGAATTATACCTATAGTGATTGGCTTGCTCCAGCTTTCTCTTTTTCTTCTTTACTCGGGATTGTGTTTCCTGTTTATAAGAACTGGGGTGATCCAGATGCCTACACAGGTAATAAATCTTGCAAGAGCAAAAAAGATAAGAAAACATTCTTTCCCCTAAAACAATTCACAAGGTGGGTCTGGAGCCTACAGTACAGTTTTTATGGTTTTAAAAATTTCTAATGTGGATATGCCCTAGGAAGAACTAAGTGTAGCAGACCATTTCTCTATTCCAATTCTTATTCAGAAAAAGCTCTAGGAAGCAGATAAGAGATTGTGAACAAGAATAGAATCATATTTGATCAGATGATTGAAGTTTAATTATGAGTAGAATCAAGGAGAAAGTTATTTCTGAAATCTCTCCTTCCTCCCTATAGTTGAAGTTTCCAAGATAAAATAGAAGTATGCTTTATCTACAATGAGCTGCATCTAGAGATATGATTTTCTCTACTTTATGGATTATTTGTTTAATTTATTAGAGTGCACCAAATAACAGACTACTAGGGATGTTTTCCCATCAATACTCTTGTTTTATAGACAAAGAAACTGAGGCCCAAAAAGAGAGTAGATTCTCTTTTCTTAATATACAGGCTTCCTTCTTTTCCCATTCATCTCTAAGATTTTTTTTTTTTTTAACATACATTCACATTTCTTACTCCAACCCCTCCACACTTTCATATTATTGATCTTGGTCTTGTTCAGGGTTCATTGGCAACAGCAGGTTGAATATAAAGGAGAGATTCCTGAAGTGTCCACAAATAGTGATTGAGTAGTTAAGACTTAGATCACATTCACCGCAATTATCAGAGATTGGACAGAGTAGGCATGTGCTCCTCAAGCTTCCTGAGTCTAGAAGGAGAAATTTATAAGGAAGCACATCTCAAATCACTGAGACAACCCACGATGCTTAATGAAAGCAATCAAAGATCCAATAACTGGAGAAAAAAAAATTCAAGAACTTCCAACAATGGTTTGATTGTTTTTAGCAAGCACAAGTGTTAGAGGGGATGTGAAGTAGTAGAGAAGAAAAAGCAAGTGTGTACAGAGAAGAGTTAAAAGAGAGACAGCTCCCTCAAGGGACCAAATGTCCTAGGGCTGGGCAATAAATCGCTTGACAGTTTTTCAAAGTCTGAGAAATCTGTGTTTATAAGTTAGCTAAAACACTTGCTCAAGTTTCACTTTTGGGTGACTAATGTTCTGTAGAATTTAGCTTGAGTTTTAAAAGGTGATGAGTGATTAGTGAAGCTGACCCTGATCCCTACTGAGTTATTCAAA
This sequence comes from Plecturocebus donacophilus, assembly GCA_004027715.1. Classification (NCBI taxonomy): domain Eukaryota; kingdom Metazoa; phylum Chordata; class Mammalia; order Primates; family Pitheciidae; genus Plecturocebus; species Plecturocebus donacophilus. Next base: position 18,303 of record PVKP010017710.1, on the reverse strand, counting down.
TTAAATGGACTGCATTTTGCACAGATAACATGTGTTGTTAAAGTATCAGGCATCAGCTTCTTTGAAAAGAAATAAGCAGTGGAATGGACTCTTCAACATTTCCATTAACTTTTTTATTTTGAACTTGTAATAGACTCACAGAAGTTGCAAAAATAGTATGGAGAGGTCTTGTGTACTCTTCAAACAGCGACCTTCCTCTTACTTCCCATGGTAATATTTTATATAACTAGAGTTCATTACTAAAACCAGGAAATTGACATTGATATAATACAATTAACTAGTCTACAGATCTTACTCAAATTTCATCAGTTTTTACAAGTACTTATTTTTTATGTGTGTAGTCCTAAGAATATTTATCCCATTTGCAGATGACCGTAACCACCCCTATAGCTGAGATACAGAACTGTTGCCTCACCTCAAAGGACGAAAGGAACCTTTCACCCCACTCATCTGCAGTCACCTTCCATTAACTTTTTATATGAGTGAATGCACCATGTAGTCCATTTTCCTTATTTGTTATTCATGAGACAGGAAACAGTTTTTATTTGAGGGAAAATGGCATGAATTATTTTGCTTTCAAAGAAATTTAAAAAAATTGAGAAACTTTCTGTAAGATTATAATGACATAGATGATATTTTCCATGCTGGATTATACAATATGATATAGTTCAAATTCCTAATATCTTTCTTGCACAACATCAAATAAATTCTTTGAAAGGTATAAAGCCACACAGTTTGCAGCTGTGGGTGACAGAATTGTAATGAAGTGATAAGATACTATGTCAAATATAGTGATAGCCTCTCTGTCTGGTCCTCTTGAGTGAGAATGTTGACCAATTCATGCAAACATTTTCCTGTTTATATAATTTCAGTTGATGTTCTGATATTCCATTTTTCTTTATATGTCTCTTGGATAAAGAGTGTCTTAAAGGTTCATCTTCTGTTTGACAGAAAGAAAATACATTTTTGGAAATTATTTAAAGGTTAAAAATCAGATGGTGTTAAAGCAGGAATTTCATATGCATATGCTCAGTAAGTAGATAAGTACAAGTGTGAAAATGCAGAATACAAATAATGGAAACCTATGATGCATTAACGGAATTTGAACTCAAGTAATGCCCAATTGGCTAAACAAAGCTCATAAAACAGCCTAGCTCAACTTGTAAGCCATGAGTTTACAGTTACTGTCTTTAAGAAAGAGATGATTATGCTTCAAAACTTTGAAAAAATTAGAATTTGTCTTAGGAAAATAATGACACTCCATAAAGAGAACTTCCTCCAAATAAGTCTTCCACTTGTCTTCCATTGCTGAGCTAGGTTCATGTGATGTTGTAATCATAGAATGAAGAGGGGTAAACCAAGCCAAAAGAGGCCAGAAAGGGGACAGGTTCAGGGCAAAAGGAAAAAGAAAAGATATATTTAAAACACCAGTCAGATCCTTCCTGGACCTCATACTTCCTCAGTTTCAGCACCACAGTTAGTTTATTTTGTGGTTTTCCTTCTTCCCTCTGCAAAAAACATTCTTCCTGATAAAGTTGGTCATGACATTCTAGCTGGATTGCCCACCACTTAGGGAGAGCTGCTCATAAAGGGCAAATCTTCCATTGTGAGCAATGACCCTTTCACTCAGTCTGGGTCTTGGTGGGAGTGGGGACTTCTAAGGCAGGTAGTCAGCCATGGTAAGGGTCTATGTCTAAACCAGGACCAGAAGAGCAAACTCAGTTATTTGTATGCAAACTCATTGTTTTCTTCCTCATCTGTTTTAATGCATTGGGCAGATCTTTGTAGGTGAAAAGATAGAAAACACTGGGCCCAATTTGAACTTTCAAGTTTATTTTTTGAGTAGTTCTATTTGTTTGTAAAGGTTGGTATTTCATGATTTTTATTTTTGTCTTTGACATTTTCCAAAGAACAAAGAAAAAAATTTACTTACTCTTTTAAAAGATATAATAAAACTGATTTTATATTGCAATTATTATTCGGCTCCATCTGATATCAATCAGTATTTTCTCAATCTAAGATAGGTTATTGAATTTCAGTGGTCTTACTTTCCTGTATATTATCAATTATTCCCAAATACAATGAAAAACAATGATGAAATAGCCCAGAGGAATAATGAAATAGTCAAATAAATCATTACTATTATACTATCCTTCAGTTTTTTGCGTTGTTTTGCTTTAAGTTTTAAATCATCTTTCAAGAAGGTATAAAAAAAAGTCTAGAACCATCATCTTTATAGTTTAATTCTTAGCTTTTATTGAATATAGTTAAGAATCCAGGAATTTTTGAATGTTTCTCCATAATGATAAAAAGAAAGAGTTGACAGAGAAAGAGTTTACACATCGGTTAGATGAAGATAAATGCAAATATACAACAGTGTTCTTCAATGTTTTAACGATGGTGTGAAATTGATTGTATAATAAAATTTCAAACAGTGGGGCTTCAGATGACAATATCTTAGGTAAATTTTCCCAAATTCAGTAATCATATTATACAATATCATATTGTATAATCCAGCATGGAAAATATCATCTATGTCATTATAATCTTACAGAAAGTTTCTCAATTTTTTTAAATTTCTTTGAAAGCAAAATAATTCATGCCATTTTCCCTCAAATAAAAATGTGAATGAATTACACATTTTTAAGGGCAAAATGAAAATATGGTACTTTCATTGTCATGCAACAGAAAGGACTTTATTATGAAAATATTTTGTAACCAGAATCTAGACTATTCTACTGTGCCAAAAGACATATTACACATTCTTTCATCATTCATAAAGTTTGTGCACTGAAATCTACTTGATATCATTAATAAAAGGACAGACAGTTATATATACAAAGTTTAGTAGTAAGAAATAGATGCTGTAGTAATGAAAAATTAATTGCATTCATCATTCTAATTGGTATTTATAAATCTAAAAATTAAAATGTGTTATAATGATGAAGCAAATAAGATGACCATTTTCTTTTCAATAAAATTATGTAACTCAGAATTTATAAAGTATAATATTTTGATGATACAATTGCATGAAGCCGCATTAGAAGTAATGACAAGATGGAACCTAGCAGAGATTATATTTGAAATCTGAGATCAGAATTTCTAAGTTGGATATGTCCCTGTAGTTGCATTCAAAGGGCATTGATGTTTTTTCTTTCACTTCCTTCCTCCCTCCCTCCCTTTCTCCTTCCTTTCCTTCCTTTCTTTTCTTTCTCCCTCTCTCCCTTTCTCCCTCACTCCTTTCCTTCTTCCTTTTTTCCTCCCTCTCTCCCTCTCTTCATTCCTTCTTTCCTTCTTTTTTCCCTTCCCTTCCCTCCTTCCTCCTTCTTTCCTTTCTTCTTTTTCTTTCTGTGTCTACTTATCTCTCTCTCTCTTTTTAAAATCAGGAACATATGGAATAAAAATTTGGGTGTGCTATATTTAATTCTTATTAAAATGTCTAATAAGGTTTTTTTCCACTCTGCCTTTATGCTGACTTTTGTAGTTATTCATGAGATGACAAACACATGGAAACCAAAAAGAGGCTACTGTGCCCAGATGTTGGTTATATCTATTGTCCTGGTGTACTGTAGGTTAAATGGGGTAGAAAAAACAATACTTAATTGTGTACATTAGGAACTCCTGGATGTTATTGTCTACTTTTCTTATTTAAACATGTATTTGATATAAATTTTGTGAAACACGTGACATATATAATGAGAAGTATTGGCCTGAAGCTGACACTCTGTGAGTCTAGCCCTCATTTTGCCATACTTCTATGTGATCTTAAGTAAACGATTTTGTTTTTCTGGACCTTAATTTTTGAATTTTGTAAAATGAGTGGGTAAGAAAGCTTTTCTGGCTTATGCACGATGAAAGATGTAGTCATGTTAAAATGGATAAAATCTGCTGTTTTCTTTTGTAGGCCATCAACACATATGTGGGCCAATTCTATTTCTTAAATTGTTTTGTTGGAGACTGAAGCGGATATTATCCCATCATCTTTCTCGTAAGCCAATCTTTCATTTAACTATTCATTCCTTCAGCCACCAAATACTTAAGTACCTGTTCCATGTCAGCTGCTGAGGAAAAAAATAAGACCTTGTCCTTAAAAGTCAGATGTGTCAGAAGTAAACTCAGCAAATCACATAGTGTTGTGATGTGAATCTAAGATATGGAAGCAGTTCAAAGAAGGGAGTCATGTCATCTCTGGGTGCATTGATGGTGAGAGTAGATATGCTAAGAGAAGAAGTAAGGGAAAATGTGATCTTTGAGCTGATATTCTTACCAGGTAGTATAGTAATCCTTTTATTTTTACTATTTGTTCCATGGCAGAAGCATCTGTTACTGAGCAAAAGGGGTATACTGCTCTATGTGCTAGAAGCCAGTAATTATGACACTGAGTTTTTGCATAAAGAAATTGTTTTTATTGCAGGTTGACCAATAAGGAGACTGGAGTGGATCTCAAAACTGTCTCCCTATGCTGCCTTTAAGGCAATATTCTTATTAGAAACAGTTTAGGGGATGGGTTTTGAGATTAGCAGGTGATTGATGCAAGGAAAGGGGATATCTGGAAAGTTCTCAGGCATACAGTTATCTCTTCATTTATCTTCATGGGTCACATGGGCAAATTCAATGGGAGTTAGTATGAAACATGCTGTGGAAATTTGGTCCCTGACACCAGCAAGTTCGTTCTGTGCAGAATCCAGTCAGCCATATTGGGTTTTTAATGAATGTAGCCAGTGTTTTAATCTCACAAGCATAGAGTTTCAGCATTTCAGCAAGTTGCATCTTTTCTTATCTGTCATCCTGTGAGGTCAAGAGTTTCTATCAGTCATTGGTTTCTTTAACTCTTTGGGGTACGGTTTCAAATCCACAATGGCCAGGTGGCAGTCTCAACTTCCATCTTAATGGAACCATTGTCAATTCACCTGAAATCATCATCTCTCCCTTGGAAACTAGAACCCCTAAGCCAACACTCAACACTGTAGGTATAAAAAGTAAATATCTGTGTGTCATTATTAGATTTAGTAGTGAAGGGAGACACTCCTACTTCCAGTCGTTGATTCTCAAACTGTATTTCCTAGTTTTATGGGAGCGAAGTTTCAAGAAGCCATTACATTGTTCTATCCCAAAGTGAACATCACTGCACTTCTTTTGCTATGAAATAGTTACTTGGTTAGAAGCATTTTTGTGTGTAAAATATCATAAAAGTGAACACAGCATCCCCAGCTTACAGTTGGTTGTGATGACAAAAACATTGTGGGTTGGCAGGGAATATCCATATTCAGGATACATATCTGTTCCAGTGAGGCTAAATTTTCCCTCCTTCCACTTTGGAAGTGGTGCAATGAAATCAGTCCTTTATGATGTGGCTGGCTGGTCTTCCTAGAGAACCATGTTACATCAGGGATTTGCATTAGCTTCTGCTATTGGATGAGTATGCATTTAGAAGTAGCAGTCATCAGATCAGACTTAGTGTGGAAAAGTCCTTTTGGGGTTTTTAAAATTTGTTCACAAATTCTTTTATATACTTCCTTTCAAAAGATGGAGCTGAATTCCCCTCCTTCAGTGTGCAATGAACAAAATGATTTGACTCTAGAGTGTGGCAGGAATGATGCATTTGACTTCTAAGCCCAGGTTAAAAAAGGATGGATTCTGCTGGTTCTCTGGGGATGTGGAGGGTGTAAGGAGAGGAAGACATGTTTTGAGGACACTCAAGCAACTTTTGGAGAGGCCCACATGGGAAGGAATTGAAACCTCGTACCAAAAACCAGCACTAATTTGCCATTTATGTGAATAAGCCACAGTGAAAGAGAGCCTCCAGTGTCGGTCAAATCTTTAGGTGCCTGCAGTCTCATCTCACAATTTAAATATGACTTCGTGAGAGATCCTGTACCAGAACCACCCGCATAAGCCATTCCCATTCCAACAGGGAGAAGTACCCAGGGAATAGGTTCTGTATTTTCTAATCCAAATTCCCTCTTTATATATCATCCCAGATACTAAAAACAACAAAAAATAGGCCCTTATTCTTTTTTACTGCCTTATTTTACATTCGCAGTAAGGGTGAATGAACTGGGCTTTTTTGTCGTCTTTCTCACATTCACAAACATAAGGTATCCTAGATAAATATTTACATTAAATAAATACATTTTTTGTACATAATGTTTTGCAGATAATATAGGGACCACATTAGAGATTCCCTGCCCCACTTTCCTCATCTCTACAAGGAATCTCAGTGAGAGATAAGACATAGAAGTAAAATACATTAATACAATTTTAAATATCAGAGTATAGACTAACATATCAAAAGTTAGATTATGAAATAATATAATTCTAACAATTCAGATTAAAAAATTAACTTCTTTTATTGGATATGTTAATTGGAGAAAATAAATGTAAGTACAAATAAATTAGGAATCATAAATAAATTAGAAAACATTCATCATTCCATTACCCACAGTAAACACTATTAATATGTTATTTCCTATGCTTCTATCTATATATTTTATTTTTAAACATGGATCATGTAGCAACTTTTACAATCTCTATTTAACATAGTGTTTATGAACATAATTGGTAGATATTCTTATGCTTCATATTTAATAGATATATAATATTCTATCATAGACACAAAATTATTTATTGAGTAAATCTATCCAATAGATATTTAGAGTGTTTCCAATATTTTGCTATTCACAGTGACACAAATATTATGTATATTGATAATTATTTTCTTAGGGTAATAGAGTGAAAGACTTTAGAGTAGGTTTACTTACAATTGCCCTTGAGAAAGGTTTCAAATAAAACCTTTGTGGTGAGTTGATATCATGAATGTTGCTATAAATTCTTAAGAGGTAAAAGTTCAAGTCACTTTATCCTGAGAATCAACTAGATTAACTCTTAGTTGGTAGAATTTGGATTTACCTAGACTATCTATGCAGGTTCGTTATGTTTCTTATAGTTCAAGACCTAGGAAAGCTGTTACATGTGTAAACATATCAGACCAATCTGGTTCAACGTTTATGTAACAAAATTGTGAGTTGTTTTTCATTTGCCATGGCCTTCCAGGTTGAAGGTCATATAACCTTAGCACCAGTGGAACCTAAGTGCTCAGACCAAGGAATGGCGATTTAATTAAGAAGTGGACACCACATGGTAGGATCCAAGATCTAATCAGATCAAGCTCTGACATCACTTCATGAAAGGATCCAGTCTGAGCAGGTCTCCTGGCATCACACCATCAAAAGATCCAATCAGAGCACACTTCATTACCCTCAGACTATAAAATCTGTCCCAACCCCAAGCTTGAAGAAATAGATTTAAGCTTTTCCTCCTATCTTCTTGCCGGTTGATTTGCAATAAAGCTTTCCTTTTCTCAAAGCTGATGCCTAGTAGTGCCTTCTATGCACATAGAGCAGTGAGCCCATTGATTGCTCAGTAATACGTAAATAGACTAGGTAAAATCCTAGGCCTTGCTGTTTGCATGATTAAGTTTTGGCAGATGAGACTCTCTTTACCATTGTGGATGCCTCTCTACACTGTGCTGTACTGCACTGCAGAGAGCAGCTCACCCTGATTCTGCCCAACATATTCTCAGGGAAGGTGTTGTATAAAGAAGGGTTGGTCCCACTAACAAAAAGCTGTTGGTTAAAATGGATGGCAGATCTTGAAAGTTTATGTAGACGCTCCTGAAACCAAGAGGCCATTGAGTGCTGATCTTGGAGCAGTGGCTCCTAAACTTTATCATGGATAATTATGACTGAGGTGCTGATTAAAATGTCTCAAACAAACTCTTTCTGTTTATTAAGGCTGAAGATGATACCTACTCTTCTTATCAAACCCTCTAAGTGTTTCTGATACAGGTGATCTTGCCTATAGTGCACATTTTTTTTTTTTTTTTGAGATGGAGTCTTGCTCTGTCACCAGGCTGGAGTGCAATGGCGCAATCTTGGCTCACTGCAACCTCCGCCTCCTGGATTCAAGTGATTCTTCCGCCTCAGCCTCCCGAGTAGCTGGGACCACAGATGCGTGCCACCACGCTCGGCTAATTTTTTTGTATTTTTAGTAGAGACAGGGTTTCACCTTGTTGGCCAGGATGGTCTCGATCTCTTGACCTCGTGATCCACCCGCCTTGGCCTCCCAAAGTGCTGGGATTACATATAGTGCACATTTTAAAAAATGTGCTTCCACATTGTGTAGTCTGCCACCCTCATTTTGATAGTCATGAAAACTGAACTCAGAGCAATTATTAAATACTATGAAATTCACACCGTATCTGGCTAAAACTTGACTCTCCTCACTTCCAAGTTAATAGGATTAAAATGACACCCAAGAAGCTCGCTTTAAGAGAAAAGAATGCATTATTGGCATAAGAGATTTTTTTTCTCTTAACAACAACAATAAAAGTTGTTTGGCAGAAATCATGAAAACTTGGACTAGCATGTCCCAAACATCAAACAGAACAAGGCTGCTCCTGTGGAAAGAATGCATAGGCAACATGGCACTAAGAGACTGATGATTCCTGCAAAGACAAAGTCCCAAAATACATATGACAAACTATGTTTGCACAGTTTCCTAGAAGCTTCAAGTACTAGGTGGACAATTTTTTATCATGAGTAATTCTTACACTGGACTTGTTATTACTGATTCCATCTTACTTCCATGGAGACCAAAACCCAAAGAGAAGTACCTGTTTTGTGTTAATGAAGGCTGTAGTGCATACAGCTTAGGAGCTGAGGAGCTGCGTCAACTTCTGTTAAGATGACTGGCCCATAATCAGATGAGCCCTCAGGTCTCCACTTGGCATAGAAGAACAACTTTTAAGTATGATCTGAACATATGCCTTGTTCTATAGATTTGAGATTTCTTTTTAGGCCTATTGTTTTAAGGTCCTACAGCCTAACTTTGATGTACAGATATAGATAGATAGATACATACATACATACATACATAGATGTTACCACCTGTATCCCAAGCAGATTAGATATAACTTAGAATAACCACTGTCAGTGCTGGAAGTGATGAAAGTAAAATAGAGAAGGAGAAGCAGGTTAATTTACATATTGACTTGGCCCAATGCCACCTGTGTAGGAAGTACAGGATGATGTAGGAAGCAACTACCTGTAGCACCATAAAAAAATGGTCTTGGAAATCTTGGTCCCAGTATATAGATTATCAAGTTTAATTTGAGCACTAGAATATGAACCTTACTTTCCTATTTTACTTTTTAATATTTGGGGAAAAAGAAAATTGCCATACATAGAAAAAAACGATCAATATATTGGAGTACCTACGAAGAACTTAATTTTAAAAATAAATTGCATGTTTGAAACTTATAAGTTGCCAGTGTGAGTTATAAATTTCTGAGGTTTGTTTACTTTTTATAACTTATAAGAAGTTGCCACTACTTTGCATTTATTTATTCAATTTCTATGTATTGCGTACCTCAGTGGAAACAATGGAGTCAATGGAAACAATGGTAATACTGCTCAAAGTGAATAACCTGTTTCTATTTATTAATTAAAAGTTTTATATGTTTACTTTTTCTATTTGTATGCAATTAATAACAGTTTTAGGCAAATAGTATCATTAGAAGGTTTGACTTAATAACTATGAAGAATGAAAGCCCCAAATTAATTGTTTAGTGAACTAAAAAGGTGAATAACATTTGTCTAAATCTTTACTTGGCCTAATGAACAGATATTTTCTACTTTGCAATAAATGTCTTTCTTTGGACATGTATTTTTGTAATCCTGATCTTTAATATAGACTCAATTATTGGCTAAGTGGAGCTTCTCTGCATAATTTTATTGCCTTCTTATAAACCATATAATTTTTATTTTGCCTGAAGAAAGGATAAAAATGAGAATGATTGATGATTCCTATTTATCTTAAACACCAAAAAAATTTAATGCCATATTTGCTTCTGTCATCAGTATCAATTTTTCATTTTAGTGTCATGGTGGAAAATTGTGCAGCAATAGTTCCTTGTCATATTATAATTTTTTTTTCTTAAATGTACATAGAATATTTGCTTTCCAAGACAACTTTCTGTTCTTCCTCCTTTCCACTAAGGTTTTTTTGTAATTTAGATAATAAAGTCAACTTGGCATTGGAGAAACTCAGACATAAAAAGATATTAAATAACATTCTCAAGCTAGTACAAGCAATTTGTGACTTAGATGTGCTCAGAATAGGTGGTGATTTTTTTCACCAAGTCACATATCGATTTTATATGTGAAATACAGAATATTCTTAATGTTGAAATGTTCTCTCAATTGTATAATAATGTTTGAGACATGTAATGTCTTTGCAAGTCATGCCATATGGAGATGCTATTCCCAGTAGACCATGAATATGTGTATGCATCTGTAATTAGTGATAAACTCTTACTTGTTGTGATTACATTGGAAAGAATGAAGCACATTCTTTTCATGCTAATCTGAATGTCCCTGCAGATTTATTGCTTAGAACATATTTATTTGTTTGTTGTAACATCTGCTAAACCTGTCTGTGCCTTATTAAAATAGCCGACCTAAGTATCAAGTGGTATCACTGGACATCACTCTTGGGTTGGTTATGTAAGTTTAATTGGGTGAAGGTCATGTTTGAAACATGTGACACTCACTGTTTTCATAAGTTGGATTCTGCTCATTTCAATAACAAAGCTATTCTGATAACCAGTGTTGAGAATTGGGTAGAATTCTACATAACCTCCACCCCACAAACGTGGATTAACAGTGATATTGATAACAATTTGCACTGGACATAATTGTTTCCAAATGAATTCAATATGTACTATCTCACAGACAGAGTCGATATATATATAAGGGAGGCAATGAATACCAGGCATCCATATGGAGCTTTACTCAACTTAAACAGATTCAAGCAGCTTTTTGATTAAGGCTTGGTAATTTTCCCTATTGGTGGCAGCTGGAAGTCTTGGATGATTCCTTCCAAAAAGCTTCTCACATTTTTCAGTTTATCTCAATCCCATCACTTTTTCAGAGTTTATCTCTCTGAATAAATACTCCTGACTTTTCTAGTCTATTTCTTTCTCTTTGATTTCTGATCTCTTAAAGCATGTATTGTCAGCACCCCATTATTTAATACTTGAATACATACTGCGATTATTAAATAATGCTGATAAAGTCATGTTCCACATTGCTGGTTCCTGAGGTATGTCACAGGCTAATGTACAGTGTAGTAAAGTCCTTTATCTGAAGGGAATATATGCCAAACAAATCATCCCCAAATTCTGTTTTCTTGCATCCACTGCTCCATAACCACTACTCATAAACCATAAATCCAGTGCTCATAAACCACTACTGCTCCAATGTGTCTCTTCTCAATGACCCAACAAACACGTGTACAGTATCTTGTTATATGTATATACCACATTTTAATTATAATTCAACTGTTGGTGAACATTTGGGTTGTTTCCACATTTTGGTTAGTATGAATAGTGCTGCAATGAATATAGAATTGCTAATGTCCCCTTGAGGTCTTGTTTTTATCCCATTAGATACATACCTAGAAGTGGGATTGTTGGATCATATAGTAGTTCAATTCTTAAGTTTTTGAGGTACTTCTATACTGTTTTCCAAAGCAGCTGTGGCATTTTGCATTCCCATCAACAGCATTCCAACGTTCCCTTTTCTCCACATTTTTTTCCAACACTTCTTGTCTTTAAAAAAATAAATAGCCATTTTGCCAGGTGTCAGGTGATACCTTATTGTGGTTTTGATTTCCTTTACCCTGATGATTAGTGACATTGATCATTTTTTCATCTACCTATTGGCCATTTGTATGTCTTCTTTAGATAAATATCTATTCAAGTATTTAGCTCATTTAAAAATTGAGTTATTATATGTTTTTTAAACCATTGAGTTGTAGGAGTTCCTTAGATATTTTAAAAATTAACCATTATAAAATATATAGCTCACAAATATTTTTCTCCCATTCTGTAGGTTACCTGTTTACTGTGTTGCAATAAACAACTGCTCTTCAATAAAAATGAATGAACTTTGAGTGATGAGGTCTAGTTGTCTTGGTTGGGATTAAAAGAAAGACTAATCCTACTTAGGGGCCTGCCTTCTAGCTGATGCAGTGCAGTTACTTACCCCACTATTTTTAAAATAATAGTTATTTTTTATCATAAATGTTATTTGTCTTACCAATAAAATCAACTACTAAAACACTATAAAGTCTAAATGGATCTCAAAAATATCACACTGAGTGAAAGAATACAGACCCATGTAGAATATATTTTGTGATTCCACTAATATGAAATTTCAGAATAGGCAAATCTAACCTATAGTAACAGGGAAACACATCCATGATTACTTGAGGCTAGAACTTCAATGTGCTTGGGAGGTCATAGTGGATTGATTGAGGTGTTTCATATTACACTTGGACTGATGGTAGCATAAGCACATACATTTGTCCAGACTAATTTTCCTATACACTTAAAATGAGTGCATTTAATTACATCAATGATGTACTCTAAAGAAATGAATTTTAAACCTTTGGAAAAAGTTGCTAAACATTAAGAAGAAAATATTTTTCCAGCTTTTGCCGCCACATGGCCCTTGCTTTATAGTAGTTAATAGTTCCTTGAACTATTAGGTTGGTGCAAAAGCAATTGCAGTTTTTGCTATAGAAAGTAATGGCAAAAACTGCAATTACCTTTGCACCAGCCTAATACTATTCTTCTACTACATCCTGATTCTCTGTTGAAACAGTCCAAGCACTTAAGTGGTTAAGCAGGAGTTTCTTGAATGTTAGGAAAGGAAGTAGGCAAGACATGATAAATCAAGCTGGAATGATCTCTGGCTGTAAGAGGTAAGCAGAATGACAGGAAAACTCACATCATTTTCATTGTGTCATAGCTGTAATGCTTTTATTGATTACTCGATGTAAGAATTAGACCCAGCTTCTTTTTCAAGAACTTTACAGTACTATTAAGGTGGAAAAGTCATGTGGAAAGTGTCAACACAAAAGAAGTATGGAATGTTATGTACATTCGTGTGTGTTTCTGACAGAGTTTTGACCATGGCATTGTGCTCCATGTCTTATTTCTTAAAATAAGTTTTCAAAACAGAGGGCAAGGATAATCTCTTATATTTCTACTATTACTGAAAGGACATATCCCAAATTTTAAGAATAGAAAGTACTCAATAAATTTATAATAACCTGTTGATCAGCTTTTGAATTAGTGTTCGGTTTGTCAGAATCCTCTGAACAAAAAATCCAAATAATCATGACATTAAAAAGACACAGATTTCCTTTTCTCTCTCCTATAAGAGGTCTAAAGATGGGAAGTCCAGGGCTCCACGTTCACTTTCTCATCCTTGGTGTCACTCATTCATCTTCAGAATCCTGGATGGCTGCTAGGGTACTACTGTCTATCATGTACTCGTTTCAGTCAGAAAGAAAAAGTGGTTAGTGGTGGAGAGGGCTACGAATGAACACCCTCCCTGGGGGACTGGCTCCCTTTAAAGAGCAGTCCCAGAAGCCCGACCTAAATTACTTCCACTTAAGCCTCAGTCACAGAAACTTGCAGAAAGACTAGTGCTATGGTTTAAATGTGCTCCCCAAAAAGTGTGTATTGAAAACTCAGTCACCAATGCAATAGCACTGGAGGTGGGGCCTAATGGGAGGTGTTTAGGTCAGGAAGGCTTCACCTTCATGAATGAATTAATGAAAATTATGAAATGGCTTAAGGTTGCAAGTGTGATCTCTTGCTCTCTCGTGCATGCTTTCCTGCTCATTCACCTTTATCCATGGGATGATGCCAAGAAGGCCCTCTCCAGATGCTAAGCAGATGCTGACACCATTCCCTTTGACTTCCCAGGCTCAAGAACCATAAGCCAAATAAAAATTTTCTTTATTAATGACCTAGTCTGTGGTATTTTGTTATAGCAACACAAAACAGACTAAGACAACTAGGAAATATCATCTCAGCTGGGCATGTTTCCTCCTTGGATAAAATGAGATTTTGCCAATAAAAAAGAGGAGAGGATATGGATATGCACACTAAATGGCCAACTAGCAATCCTCACCACAATCTATTTTTCAGTAATCTAAGATTGCAAGGGCTAATGTGGCTGTTGTCACCGCAACAGGTAATTTATGTTTATCCTTTCCTCTACTCCATTAGGCCCCAGAACTGGCCACATCAAAGAAGACCTTTGTTCAAATAAAGCTGCCAAATAAATACTTATGTTTCCCAACTGTTTTATAAAGTTCTTATAAATTTGATAATCCCCTGATCAGGTTGTGGATTATACCAATGGATTCCTTTTTTTTTTTGAGACAGAGTTTCCCTTTGTTGCCCAGGCTGGAGTGCAGTGGTACAACCTGGGCTCACTGCAACTTCCCTCTCCCAGGTTCAAGTGATTCTCCTGCCTCAGCCTCACGAGTAGCTGGGATTACAGGTGCTCACCACCTGTAAACAATTAGCCTGGCTAATTTTTGTATTTTTAGTACAGATGAGGTTTCACCATGTGGGCCAAGCTGTTCTCAAACTCCTGACCCCAGGTGACTGCCTGCCTCGGCTTCCAAAAGTGCTGGGATTATAGGCACAAGCCACTGCACACAGCAGATTCCCTTTTTACAGGATAAAATAACCCTATTAATTGTGGCAAATATTGATATTTTTTAAGGTTCCATGTGTACTTCTCTTCTGTAGTGTTGAGATTTTTCTTGGCACATAGGAGAAACAGCTTTCATGAAGTGTCAAAAAAAAAAAATACAGAGACTGAGAAGCATCCCTACTAAAGTAATATCCTGTGGGATATTATGGATAATACAAAGGCAAACTGATGATAAATCAGCATCCATAATTTTATATCAAATGGTAGATGTCAAAGTAGAAAGTTTGTCGTGCTAGGAGTTACCTGAGAAAAGTGTGTATGCGTCAGGCTGGTCCTCTTCCCAAAATTCAAAATGGGCTAACTCTCCTGCAAAACAAAATAGAAAAATGCAGTTACTGTAATTTAGAAGCACTAGCCAGTGCCAAATGGCTAGAGATAATAATTAATATTAGTTGCCAAGGTCTCAGCAATACTGAGAAAATTGAATTATTACTTTATTGGTCTCTCAGATAGGATGACAGGATATTTTTCTAAATCTTTTTGATCCATGGCAGGAAGAATGTTGTTCCGTTTGAAAGCACTGCTATTATCAACAATAATGGAAAGGACAGTAAATGGCACCCAGACCTAGGGCATCTCATCATGACACATTTTTTTCACTACATCAGCTCTGTAGCAGGTGCTATGCGGAATGAAGTTGAAGTATGGTTTCTGCCCTGTGGCCCAGATTCATTTCGCAGTCATTACTCTGTTTTTCAGGCCGAAATGGCTGATTGTGTAGTTAGGTTCTCGCAAGTGCATTTATCTACAGCAGCAGCATCCACTTCTGTGATGAGTGGTATGCACAGAATTGAACAGGAAGAGGAAAAATAAATGAATCACAAAGCCTGTTAGAGGCCCTTGAATGTTTGGCCCAAGTGCTAGCAAATGCTAAAGGGGAACATATTTACTGTAGTAGAGATAGATTAAATGGATTAAATTGGTAGATAATTGGGAAAGGTATGTGGGAAAATTGAATGGGTGTAATGGGTAAATAGCATAGTACAAATGGAACAAGTTTCCGATGTCTAAATTGGGCAGAGCCAAAACCAGTGCTTATATCACCCAGATGAAGAGACTGCAATTTGCTGAGGCTAGAGTGTTTCAGCCTGCCACAAACATTTGGTTTGACACATTTTAAACTTAGCAATGCCTTTCAGAAGAAATGCTTTAATTAAGCAGAGAAAAGGAAGACAGTGTAAGATAATGGGTCTATGAGAAGGCCCAGAGACTGTAGACTCATCTGTTCATCTCAGGGGAGAGGTACAGAAGAAGGTGGAGTCTGTGGACATACCATTAGCATTGTGGGATACTGTCTATGCTTGGGATTTTCACTTGCATAAGTAGGTGGAATTTTTTAAAGCTTTTTTTTCACGGCTGTTTGTTTTTGCATTCCTTCCTTCCTTCTTTCCTTCATTCAACAATTATTTCCTAAGTGCTTCCCACGTACAAAATGCTGAAAAATAAACAAAAAACATTTTTATTAAGGTTATGGTCGGTGTCTGAAGGGTCAAGACATTTATACTCGGGAAGATAAAATATAAAGAGCATTTATTTTGCAGGAAATGGGGTGATAAATGGCAGCTAGGCCACTACTTGAGTCTTTTTTCCTAGGAAGTGTTTTAAAATATCCTTTGAGGAATGAAGCAAAGCATAGGACCTTAAAATTAAGAATTACAACCATCAGCCTTCCTTCTTTGTGGTCCATAAATACCCATTGAACATTTTTTTTTTTGATTATGTGGCTGACAAAGGAATGATGACTTCATTACATATTCATTATGATTTAGCACTAGTAGACTTTTCTCATTTGGCAAAAGGTTATCTCCGGTGGAACTGGCTTTTAGTTGAGTGAATATTCTGATCATCTGAGTGTTTTGATATATAAATTTGAATTTAATATAATACAGTTAGCAATAAAACTATCCCAGAAATGATATAATCTAATTTGAATCATTAGATACTTCAGGAATTTCCAAAATAATACACAAAATAGAAAACCACTAGGATCAGCCTAGTAATTATTATGCAGGAATACATATGTGAAAGATGTGAGTAGAGCTAAGCCTATTCCAAACCTAGAAGATATCTCTAGAAATTATTTTTAAATGAGTCTCTTATATTAGCTTATGATTTGACTCTTTTTCATAGAAACAGAATCCAGAATATATAGAAAAGAAAAGAACATAAGAAGCAAAAGCCAGTAAATGAGGAAGAGTGATACTGATGCATTAGAAACATAGAGAAAAACTGTGCTGGGATGGTGTGTATATAAGCTTTACCAAAACTTAAAAGCAAGGGAAGGTCTCGTTTCTTTCTTATCTCTTAACACTACTTTACAACCATGTCACCTCTCCCCCAGACTCTTGCCCTAAGCAATATTATCATTGCCCAAATAGTGGCATCTTCTCTTTTTTTCTGGCCGTTTTGGTAACAGCAGAATAACAGTCCTCTCTTCCTCTATCCTTGGTGTAGTTAGTATGGGGGGTTGATCCAAGGGCTGATCAAAAAGAGAATGAAGCCATACAAGGAAAAACTATTCTCCTTTGCCTAGTAACTTCAGCTATGATGGCTGCTTGGAGAACTCACTTCTTTGTCCAAAGTATGGATAAAGTTGCTACCATCTTAAATTATAGATTTTAAAGTTTGATTTTTAGTAATAGGGGCATATTTTAAATTCTAGGAATGGCTGAAGAATTTCCTAAATTTGCAATGTCAAATGCAGTGTTTAAAACTTTTGTATTTTTTATTGTACAGTAAAATTTACTTTTTTAGTGTACAATAGTATAATTTTAACACATATAGATTTGTATAATCACTATTGTAATCAGGATATAGAACAGTTTCAACAACCCTACAAAAATGCCCCTATGTTATCCCTTCATCATTACACTCTCTCCCAATCCATGACCAATGCCAACCACTGATCTCCATCACTAGGGTTTTGTCTTTATGAGAATTTTCTTTTTCTTTGGGTTGGAGTCTTGCTCTGTCTCTCAGGCCAGAGTGCAGTGGTACAATCTTGGCTCACTGCAACCTCCACCTCCTGGGTGCAAGCGATTCTCCTACCTTAGTCTCCTGAATGGCTGGGATTGTAGGTGCAAACAACCACACCCAGCTAATTTTTGTATTTTTAGTAGAGACAGGTTTTCACCATATTACCCAGGCTGGTTTCGAACTCCTGGGCTCAAGTGATCCTCCTACCTTAGCCTCCCAAAGTACTGGGATTACAGGCATGAGCCAACTGCAAATGTAACATAAATAAAATTAGTGAGAACGTAATACAAATAAAATCAGGCAGTATATAAACTTTTGAGACTTGCTTCTTTCACTTAACACAATGTCTGCGCTTCATTTGTTTTTTTGCATGTATCAGCAGTTAATCCATTTTCACTGTGAGTAGTATTCCATTATAAGGATGTACCACTCCATACTATCCATTCTCATGCTGAAGAACATTTGGGTTGCTTTCAGTTTTTGGCTATTACATACAAAGCTGCTACAAACAATCATGTACAAAATTTTGTGTGAACATAATTTCTATTTTTCTAAGGTAAATACCCAGGAATATGATTTCTGTGTTAGACAGTAAGTTCATGCTTAACTGCCAAACTCGTTTTTCAGAGTAAGTATGCCAGTATGTATCAGCAATATATGAGAGTTTTGGTTTTCTTGCACTTTG
>PVKP010017709.1:0-45556 GCA_004027715.1 Plecturocebus donacophilus | reverse complement strand
GTTCTCGTGTTGTGTTTTTCAGCTCCATCAATTCACTTATATTCTTCTCTAAGTTGTCCATTCTGGTTAGCATTTCGTTAAATCTTCTTTCAAGGTTCTTAGTTTCTTTGCATTGGGTTAGAACATGTTCTTTTAGCTCACAGAAGTTTCTTATTATCCACCTTCTGAAGCCTGATTCTGTGAGTTCATCACACTCATCTTCCGTCAGGCCTTGTTCTCTTGCTGATGAGGAGCTGCAATCCCCTGTAGGAGGAGAGGCATTCTGATTTTGGGTGTTCTCAGCCTTTTTGCACTGGTTTCTTCCCATTTTTGTGGATTTATCCACCTGTCGTCTTTGTAATTGCTGACTTTCAGATTGGGTCTCTGAGTGGACGTCCGGCTTGTTGGTTATGAAGTTTTTTCTGTTTCTTAGTTTTCCTTCAGTGGACCCCCCTTCCCCACAGAGCTGGGCCTTCCCGGGTTCAGCTGTGCTTGCTGTGCTTCCCGGGTTCAGCTGTGCTTGCTTTCAGTCCTCAGTGCTTCCGGTTGCAGTTCTCCTTGTGGGGATGGGACCAGCGGAGCCCGACTAAAAGGGCACCCAGTCCCGTATACTCCACATTGAGAAGTGCTGCGTCTGCACCAGAGCACCAGCAAAACAGCTGCGCTGGCCAAAAGAGTCACGCTGGCAGCCCATGTGGCTCCTTTGCCAGGAATCTCCCAGTTTGTGGGCATCAAAAATTCGTCTGCAATTGCGGCATCCACTCGCTCTCTGCGCTTTCACTGGGAGCCACAATCCCGAGCTGCTACTACGTGGCCATCTTGGATCTCTCTCTGCCCGGTGATGAAATTTTTTCTGTTTCTTAGTTTCCTTTGTCGGACGCCCGTTCCCCACAGAGCCGGACCTTTCCAGGTTTGCTGTGCTTGCTGTGAAACTCTCAGTCCTCAGCGTTTCCAATTGCTGTTTTCCTTGTGGGGATGGGACCAGCCGAGCCCGTCCGTCCCGTATACTCCACACCGAGAAGCGCCGCGCTGGGGCACCAGCAAAACAGCCGCGCCAGCCAAAAGAGTCGTACTGGTGACCCGTGTGGCTCCTCTGCCAGGAATCTCCTGGTCTGTGGGCAACAAAAATTCGTTGGAAAGTGCGGCGTCCACTCGTTCTCTGCGCTTTCACTGGGAGCTACATTCCTGAGCTGTTGCTCATCGGCCATCTTGGATCTCTAGGTAGTTTCTTATGCAGCTTTATTGTGGCAACAACAGCGTCAACCACTCCTTCTAATAAGAGTACATGGATGTTGTTTTAGAGATCTACTTCCTTCACCCTCCATTCTTATGGTTCTGATAAGGATGACCCAACTCCTGGGGTGTGGGGTAGGGGGCTCATCCTCCAGAAGGTAGCCAATCTGATCATTCTATCCCTCTGGCCAGAGGAACTGGGTCAGACTCTATATGTGACCCAAGCTAGGTCAACGACATATATAATCCTGGAAATTTTCCTAGAAACAATTAGAAAAAAGAAAAAGTCTTTCTAACGGAGTTTCTGTGCTTCTAGGTGAGAAGACTACAGCTGCCACCAAGAAGAAAGAGCCTACCTTAAAATCAGAGGGCAAGAAAACTGAAAGGAAAGACGCTGAAGTCTGATGGCGTCAATTGAGTGCCTGAACCCAGCTATTCCTCATGATCTACTCCTGGATTTTCCAATTTCATGCATTCTCTTTTTCCTTAAGTTACTTAGATGCGGTTTTCTCATGACTTCAAAACTCCTGACTTTTACAAGTTCCTGCTTGTATCTAGTTCAGCTCTGACATTATACTCCTGTCTTCAACTGTCTGTACCTTGACTGGGACCTTGCCTTAATTTTCTACCTATTTCTCTTGTCCTTCTGGGTCTGTAGCCTTGTCTTTAGGGCCAGCCTACCCTTTTCCTTTTTCTAGAAATCAAATAGGAGGCAACAGAATGTTTCAGAAAACAAGAATGGAATCTCAAAGTCCCAACCACGTTATACGTCTCCCATGAGCAGTCTGCAACATCGAGGCAAAGGGAAGTTTGAGCAAGGCAAATGGCATGATCTGGATGTGGCAGGAAAAGAATGGGATAGACTCTCTGTTCCAGTGCTTTGAAAATCTGTTGATTGTAAGATCTAGAGAAGGAGCTCAAGTTCCAAGAAATATCACTGAGCAAATTGTACAATGTATGGATCTGCCTAATGTTTGATCTGTTTGGATGAAATGGTTATCTTTAAATAAGTTTGGTGCAAAGTTTCCAATAACCACTATTTTTCAGCATGTCTCAGAGCTCATCTTGTTAAGCAAGATTAGCTTATTTTTACTGAGTAAAGGATGTGTTAAGAAAGCAAGGGTTTTCCATCTTAAGCAAAATGGATGAATGAATGAATTTTTAAGTAAATAAATAAAATCTTTAAGTGACTGTTTCTTTTTCAGTGAAGTCATTGATGGAAGCTCTGTACTGATTATGATGATGCTCCATTACTCTCAACATTCCTTCAATTCCTTCTTTGAAAGGCAACCCTCTTTAGGTTGTACACATTCTAGTTTAGTGGCTAATTAAGCCATGATACTAGTTTGTGATTTAAAAAAAATATATTCCTTCTTATCCCTTCTTCTTCTAGTGTTTGAAGACTGATCATGCCTGATCTTAGTAACAGTGATGTTGGCGGGTGTCACTTAAGTCCCTGTAGGTTGCTTGTAACTTCCAGACACAATTTGGAGTTAGCCCATTCTGGCATCCTCCTGCTAGATATCACCTACATTCTTAAATCTTAATGATATAAAATTATTATACATTTTTAATGATCAGTTTCTCAAGTCACAATCTGACTCGATATAAAAGCTGTTTCCTCAAAACTATTTATTAGCAATACAAGAGGTATATAGGAATTTGACTTCTTTACAACTCTGTACTGTTCTTTCCAAACAGCTTCCAAGGAATGCAAATGCACTACACAATTGGTTACTAAAAAGTGTTTGAGAATTGGATTATTTAAATATTATGAAGAAATACCTGATATTAGGACTGGGGCTAGGAAAGCACAACATGAGCCTAGAACTTTTTGCTGCACCACAAGGATGCACTCAAAGAATGACACGGGCATGTCAAAAGGGCACAGAACCCATCCTGACAAGGCTCTTTCTGGACCCACTTAGGACAATTTGAACATTAAAGTAAGTAATGACAGAAATGGATTATTAATCAAATTGAATTAAATTTGTGAGTCCATACTGATATAGACAAAGCAAAATAAAAAAACAGGGGAGAAGGAAAAGTTCTTCTTAAATGGAATACGAGTCAATAAATTTAGAAGAAATAATAGCCTTAGAAAAATCACTATTTTGCAAACATCAGAGGAACGGTTGATTCATATGAGAATCCTCAATGGATAATAAACACTATTGGGTAAAATTTGCTGGGAAACATGATAGTTACACAATTTTGATGTATCTCTTCATTATCACTAATTAATTATAAAAGTCAAAATGATACCATTATAGTGAAGAAATCTGGCAGACACCTCCTTAACAAGGGATCAAAGTTAACATCATCAATACTGGGACAAACTGATATAATGTGCCTCCTGATAGGATGCACTGAGAGGAAAACAACACTCCTTTTGGGGTGCTTCTGCCAAATATCCACAACCTGAACTAATCATGAGGAAGTATTCTACAAACCTGCATTGTGAGACACTCTGCAAAATGACTATCCAGAATTCTTCAAAATTGTCATGAAAGACAATAAAAGGCTAAGGCACTGTTCCAGATTAAATGAAACTAAAAACATGTAGTTAGATACAATGTGTGCTCATGGATTGGTTCTTAGATCGGGAACAACAACAAAAAAATAGCTACAGAAAGCATTATGGGACAAGTGTCAAATTTTGAATATGGACTATAGATTAAATAATAAGATTTTATCAAGGTTAGATTTTCTGAATTTTATCATTTTACTCTGGCTTTAGAAGAAAATGTTCTTGTCTCTAGGAGATAAACACTAAAGTATTTAGGATAAAGAGTCCCGATATATGCTATTTACTGTCATCAAAATAATAATAATGATAATAGTAATAGTAATAATGCATACATGTATGTGTAATGTATATCTGTATATGTTTATGTGTATAGAAAAAGCATTACGGAAATATGGCCAAATGTTGGCCATAGGTGAATCTAGGTGAAGAATACATGGAAATTCAGTCTACTACTTTTGCAAATTTTCTGTAAGTTTGATTTTTTTCTCAAAATGAAAGCATGTGCACACACACACAGAGATGCAGAAGCTCCCCATCAGACAGATGCAGGACACCACTCCATTAAGGCAGGCAGCGACTTGCTAATGATCTATATCAGCCCGCACCTATATGGCACCCACTAGCCACATTTGTGACTATCTAAATTTAAGCTTACATGAATTAAAATTGAATACAACTTAAAATTCACTTCCTTAGCCTCACTAGCCACATTTCAAGTGTTCAATAGACATATGTGATAAGTGGCTACTGTCCTGGACAGTGCAGACATCAAATGTTTCTATCGTCACAGAAAGTTCTGTTAGACAAGGCTGAGAGGGAAAGAGCACAATCTGCCTTTGTCATTTAGTGAATGACTTGGGCAAGTTTGTTCACCTCTCTGAGCTTCCTTCTCCTTAGCTGTATGATGAGGATAATCATAGCTGCCTCAGAATGGTTTCATGTGAGAGAGAATTCAGTGAGCTCATGTGTGTAGAAATGCCAAAGACAGGCCAGTGCTATACTCCTCACCTCCTGGGCTCACCTAAAGGGAGCTGACTCCTCACCCCTCAACCTAAAGAACCGATTCAGCTCCTCTTTTCACCAGATTCCTTTTCCTACTTCCAACCCATCTTCTTTTTCTCACAGCTGTTGTAACTGTGTTATTCTCACCTGCCTTGCCCAAGACAGACTCCCCAGTCTTCCCCAACAGTATTAGACATTTGGTTTAGATGTTCTATTAGCAATGCCCAGCCTCAGTCCTGGGCTTCCTGCTATTTCTGTTTCATCTCCCCAACTCTTACATCCACCCAAACTCAGTGCTTTTTTGCTTTCCTCATCAACTAGGAATCTAAATCACCCTCCACCCCACCACAACCTATGGATGACTGAGCCTTGGTTCTTGATGGTGCTGCAGACACCTTGAGGTGTGGCCATGCTGTTCATTCAGCCCTTGGTCTGATAGCAGCAACTTTCCCTGATAAGGTCCCCAAACTGACTCTTAGTTGTCCCCTGCAGTCCCATTAGTGCCTGTGGAATTTATGACTTCCATACACAACACCAGGAAGTTGAGGATGGCTCCACGTGCTAGCTCAATCTCTTTTCCCTCTCTCTGCCTTTGACAGATTGTGTTTTCCAAAGATGACTGCACCAAAATATTCCACTCCATGTGATCTTCTTCTTTTTTTTTTAGAAAAAGAGAGAAAAGGAGAAAGAAAGAAAGAAAGAAAGAAAGAAACAGCAAAAGAAAGAAAAAAAGAATGAAAGAGAGAAAGAAAGAGGATGAGAAAGAGGGAGAGAGAAAGGGATTCTTGTTTTATTGCCCAGGCTAGAATGCAGTCTAAAAATGGGTATTAAAAACATCTTTTATGCCAATAATTGTGCTTAACAATGGAGACAGGAAGGAACAGGGGATGAAAATAACAAATAAGCAGCCAATCAATATTTTATTTAAACCTGTGAAATGCTATGCAATTGCTGAGGAGTGATTTGCTTCCAATTATGTGGTCACTTTTAAAATAGATATAATGTGATACTGAGAAAAATGTATGTTTTGTGGATTTGGGGAGGAGAGCTCTGTAAATATTTGTTAAGTCTGGTTGTTCCAGGTCTGAGTTCAAGTCCTGGATGTCCTTGTTAATTTTCTATCTCGTTGATCTGTCTAATATTGACAGTGTAATATTAGAGTCTCCCACTATTATTGTGTGGGAGTCTAAGTCTCTGATAAAACAGACTTTAAAACAACAAAGAACACAAGAAACAAAGAGGGACATTATATGGTGGTGAAAGGATCAATGCAACAAGAAGAGCTAACGATCCTAAATATATACGTACCCATTACAGGAGCACCCAGATACATAGGGCAAGTTCTTAATGACTTACAAAGAGATCTTCTTCTTAAATGTGAAGTTCACACCAATTCTCCAAGAAATGGGGCCTCTGTTTTCATCTGCTGAATCTAGGCAGGCCTATAATTATGGTGGTTATGATTCTAGTGATACTGTATTACTTCTGAGACCATAAAAAGACAATACAGTTTCCACCTGGTCCTATTGGAACAGTCATTCTTGGAACCAAGCCACCATGTTGTGAGAAAACCCAGGCCACAAGGGAAGATCACATGTATGGGTGACAGTCCCCACTGAGCCCCAGCCAATAGACAGCATCAACTGCAAGACAGGTGATAAGCAAACACTGAGATGATTCCAGCCCCAGTCTTTGAGCTGCCCCAACTGATGCTTTGTGGAACAGAGAAAAGCTGTCCCCACTGAGCTCCGCCCAGATTGCGTATTTATGGTCAAAATCAATATGGTCTTTACTTTCAGTCACTAAATCTGAGGATGCTTTCTGTTACAGAGCAGTAGGTAATTAGAACACTGCCTGATCAAACTACACTGCCACTTTGACTCGGCTGCTAGCTATATAGCTGTAGCCGGGCAACATGGGGCCACCATGTCTGGCAGTCCCCACATCTGAGTTCCAAATGCGGAGCACAGAAGTCCCATTGTCACTGATATTCCCTTTCACTTCCAGAATCTCAGCCTAGCATGTGGAGGCAAGGATCTAACCATGTTCTTCCTCTGTCGGGGCAGATGGTTCTCTTCCTGCCTGGAAGAAATTCCCTCTACATAAAAGCCTCTTTTGGCCAGGTGCAGTGGCTCACACTTGCAATCCCAGCATTCTGGAAGGCCGAGGCCAAGACTCCAAGACCAGCCTGGCCAACATGACGAAACTCCATCTCTACTAAAAAATACAAAAATTAGCCAGGTGTGGTGGTGGGCACCTGTAATCCCAGCTACTCAGGAGGCTGACGCAGGAGAATCACTTGAACCCAGGAGGTGGATGTTGCAGTGAACTGAGATCACACCACTGCTCTCCAGCCTGGGGAACAGAGGGGGACTCAGTCTCAAAAAAAAAAAAGCCTCCTTCTTCCCAAGAAAGTACATACCTTTCCCCCTTCATTGGGGCCTTAATGGCAGATGGGACACTGGGAGAGATACTGACATATGCATAGAAGTATGTACAAAAATATTTAAACTCTATACAAGAATTCAAATAAGCTATTGACCTTATGAGAGAGTCACAATGATGGTCACCTTCAAAGGAAGAATAAGTACCGTGGAGGGCAGAGGAGAAAGACCATACCTGCTTGACTTGGTGTGAGAAGCATTCTAGATGTTATTGACACATTGTATAATAGACAGATGACAAGCATAGAAGCTCAGACTCACAAAATGCCTTAATCTTATTGCCTGGCTAAGATCTATTTACAACATTTTCTCCACATGCAGAGAGAACACTTTCTTCACTTTTCATTCCATTTCCATATGCTTAATTTTCCTCACCTGCAGGAAGTCCAGATCTGTGGAAGCCATCCCTTGAAAGAAATTTGCAATAATTTTGTTATTCCTCGCAACAAGTCCATCCTCACAGTGAGCTGTCCTTTGACATTTATAAGGATGTGGATTTATCCATAAGCAATCCTATTTACATAGTCTCACTCATGTTCTTTGTCATTATAATTGCTAATAACGTTATGTTTTAGAATTGGCAGAATGCTTCAATATCAGCATAGTAGCTGCTTATTGGTGTGTCTGCCCAGTCCCTATTCTTTAAAAACTGTCCATGCCATGCACTGCTTCCAACACACATAATACTCATGGTTTTGCCATCTGACCCTACTTTCCTTACCATAGATTACTTGCCCGGGGGCAAGTACATGATAAAAACTAAGTGAGACTCTCTTTCTTCAAAATATGATTGGAGACATCCAGAAACCATAAGTTGGTTGTTGAGTTACAAGAATAGCAGCACTTTGGTGGGAAGTTTTATTGTAGATGAGACAGTGAGCTCTGATGTCCAGGCCATTGTTGGGGAACCAAGTTGTGGTCCTGAATGACTACCCAAAGGGTTGGTGTAGTCTCCTTTCCCATGATCCATACTAATAATAGAGATGACCATCAAGCCCACAGGTTGGCACATGACCTGTCTGAGTTTGGGTTCCCCCAAAAGCAGATCCCGATACAGAAATTTGAATATAAATAGTTTATTTAGGAAGGTCCAATAAGGAAATGAGGAAGTATATTAATCAAGGTTTTTCAGAGAAACAGAATAGGATGTTTGTATATAGAGACAGAGATAGAGAGAGAGACAGAGATAGAGATAGAGACAGATTTATTTTAAGGAATTAACTTACCTGATTGTGGGTCCTGGCAAGTATAAAATCTTCTGGGAAGGCTGATAGGCTGGAGACTCAGGGAAGTGCTGATGCTGCTGTCTCAAGTCGGAAGGCAGTCTGGAAGCAGGTTTCTTCTTCCTCCTGGAATCGCAGAATTTTTAAGACATTCAACTGGTTGATTGAAGCCCACCCCCATAACGGATTTCCCATTATGGAGGGTAATCTGCTTTACTCAAAGTCTACTGATTTAAATATTTATCTCATTCAAAAAAAAAAAAAAAAAACCTTCACAAAACCATCTAGAATAGTGTTTGTCCAAAAACTGGGTACTATAGAATAGCCAAATTGACATATAAAATTAACCATTATAGGAAGTGAAGCAAGGAAGGAAAGACCATCTGTCAAGGGTACATTATCAAGCAGGTTATCACTACAGATAAGTGGAACATAATCCTACTAGGGAACTCTGGGAGACAATGTAGAAAATACATCTTAGAGCCATTCTAACTGAAGAGTGAGAGAGCTGGGATATTTATCCACCTACTCCTGATGGTCATTGGTTGAGGGTTGCTCTGGGGAGTGGGTATCAGTCCTGCAAGCCTCCAGTCCTGCTGTAGGTGTAGTGGGCTACAGTAGCCACAGAAAGCCCACAGGCAATGAGACACAGGTGCCTGCAGTCAGAAATCTGGCTGGCATGCACAGGACTGGTAAATGCCAAGGTGAATGAGGGTGGGGTACCCACAGCATCAGCATCATCATCACAATCCAGAGAGAGATTATCTTTGTGACTTTGAATAATAATTAAAGAGACAAGGACCCCTCTGCATCACTCAATTAAAGATGTGTTACTCTCTCTTTGTACTTAAGATCTCACAGACCTGTTGGCAAGTAAACTCCAGATCAGGAGAGGGCAGCATGAGAGAAGAGGAGCAGTTGAGGTCCTTGGTTCTCACAGGTATCTCCTTGCCTCACACTCAATGACTTTCTCTGAGCTTATTAGACATGTAAATTAAAAGACAGAATAGGATTGTGCCCAACATTGACTACCCACTACCATTTGCTCCTTCTCACACTAATAGAACCCCCATTATCTCTGGTGTGATGATATACTTAGTTAAACTACTTATTCCCAAACTCTCTTGAATTTATGTACAAGCACGTGACCCAGTTTTGCCCAAAGAGACGTGGGTGAAAGTTGCTGAGTTGTACTCCCAGGAAAGGTTTTTGGTTTTGTTTTGTTAAAGGGAAAGACCTGGCAGAAGTGAACCCTTTGACTCTTTTGCTTAACCCTTATCCCATTATTTTGCCTGGGACATGGTCACAGTGTTGGGAGGTGGAGCAGCCACTATCTGGCCATGTGAGGTTGGCAGAACCAGAAGTAAAAACCAGTCTATATTCCTGAATTCCCTGAGCAAATGCATCGGACCTGGCTGCCTATTTCAAGACTTCTTATTTACAGAAGCAAAATAAAGCCTTTTGTGCTTGAGCCCCTGGAGTCTGGTTTTATTCTAGGCAGCCAAATGTAATCCAGACTGATGGGAAGTAATTGGAAGAATGCATAGCTAATTAACTGCAGTTATTATTTATATTATTTCTCTATACCCCCTGCCAGAATATAAGCTTCATGAAGGTAATCATTGTGTTTGTTTACTACTATATTCCTAATAATGAACACTATAAACATTCAGTAAATCTTTTTGAATGAATAAATAAATAAACAAAGAATGATACTCATCTTTGACTGCTTAATGTACATTGTTTGGTTTCCCCAGTGAGATTATTCTTCGGGTGCTGAGACCCAGTCTTCTTTGGCATCCTTCAAAGTACACATCACAATGGCAAAACATACCTGATTGAAAGAACGACTGATGGTCATGGGCTTGAATCCCAGCTCAGTCAGTTATCAGCTGTGTCATCTTGGGTGAGTCACTTACTCTTCCTGAGCCTATTTTCTCTTATTTAAAGTGGGAAAAACACTTACTTCACAGAGTTGTTGTGGGGATAGGAACAATATATATGCCTCAGATTGGGTACCCTAAAAAGCAGAGGAGTTGGTTGTGGGTGGTTTACTTGGGTGGGGGGAGTAAGCTCAAGGAGCTAAGAGAGAGAAACGGGACAGAAGTGAAGTCATGATAAAAATGGATTACTGAAGTCTTTGATATAGGCAATGGGGGCTTGATTTCACCAGGTTTTCTGAGAAATGGAATTCCTTCTCTAGTTGTTTGCCAGAAACAGAGGAGGCTAGGGTTTTAAATTATCAATTAGTTGAGTTGGATGTTCCCCCAGTAGAATTATCTTACCCACATTTCTGGGCCTTAGCTTTTAGGTTGAGCAGGTTCCTAAGCCTTGACAAAGGGACTTGAGAGAGAACAAGATAAAAAATGTTTGCTGCATGCTTCAGATGAAATGCTATTTTAACATGACTCTGAACTCACACAGATGAGTCCTTCTCCACTGAGGTGGATATTACAGTTGCTCCAAGATGCAACTTGGGGCCCCAAAGCATCTGCTATGGTGTGTAAAGTGCCTGACCCTTTATAACCATCAAAATGGCCAAAATTAAAAAGATGAACATACCAAGTGTTGATGAAGATGTGGGTAGGGGGGTATTCGTGCATGGCTGTGGGGTGTGTAATGAGTGCAGGTTTTAAAAAAACAATCTGGTTTGGCTCAGTGAAATTTAGTTGGTACATGCCCTATGATTTAGTGACCTCCCACATCCCAGGAATAGAGCTTAGAGGAACTGACTCATCCACAGGTTTATAAGGACATCTTTATGCAGATGTTCAGTGAGCTAGTTGGTGACAACCTGGAGGAAAGTTGGGCCCAACCTGAGTGTCCATCCTTAAAGGAATGGGTAAGGAAAATAAGGCAGATGCACCTTATGAAATACCATGCAACAGTAAAAAGCAACACACAAAACGGATATACAACAATGGCAATAGTTCTTTATGATAATGCATTGAGTGGAAAAAAAGGTGAGAAAATGAATGATATTTGTAACATGATGCCAATTATGGAAACTAAAATTCCACTCACAAAAAGGCTTTGCCTATTTGACATGGATGCCTGCATATATCGGGGCACATACCAAGAACACAGTGGGGATGCTTGTATTGGGGAGGGCATGAAGGTGAGGATTGGAGATGACGGAGGTGGGTAGGAGGTGGGAGAGGAAATAAAACACAAGCAGGGCTCTACACGGACCAGGGTTTATTATGTGCTATGAACTGAGGAGTATGATTAACCACCTCATTGTACCAGAAAGCCTATATAGGTTTTTTTAAGTAAATAAAATGCCTGAATCACAGTAGGTGTTCAAAAAATGGTCACTAAAAATGTGACTGAAGGGACAATTGAGCAATTTCCCACAAAGACCTGCCATGTTCCCTAGAAACTAGAAGGCTGCAAAGGAATGGCTTTCTCCACCTCATGCCTTACATCTAGTGGGGGTTAATATTGAGTGAGTGGACTCCTGTCAATTTGGATGGGGAAAAATCACATATTTATTAGCACTAACCTCTGACTGCTATTTACCATGTCCACAGTTGTGTTAGTGGTATCTATGAGTTTATTACAAAGAGAAATCATAGATATTCTTACATCACATTACAGTTGTTGCAGGTATCTTGAAATATGCTCAGCACTACATGGAAATTATAGTAGTTATTAGACCTGCCAGTAGATCATATTTAATGCATTAGTAAATGTCCATTTATCACATATCTGGTTTTTATTTTTTTTATTACTGTATTTCAACATCATTAGTTTCTTTTGTGTTTCTCTGTATTTTATTTTATGTGTTTAAGACTATTATTCTGAGAAAAGGTCTATAGGTTTTATCGGATGCCAAAGGGGCTCAATGGCACGGCAAAGGTTACGACTCCCACCTAAATAAGTTTTATCAGTACTTTCTTAAGTCACAATGATTCGTGAGAAAATGCACAATTAGATTTTCCATTGCACCATTCTCACTGGCCAAGAATGAGTTAAATGGTGGCCCCAGCACTGTGTTGTCATTCAGCTGGTGCTGGTACCAGAGTGGCTAGTGCCTGTCCTTCCTGTGGGGACAGGGTAGAAGAGGAACAAAGGAAAGGAGGGAAAAGGAGAACAGAAATGAAAAGATAATTTCTCCTGCTTTTTCATATCACTGAATTGAACTTTGCTTTTAATAAAAGCATTATTAAATAGAAACGGCATACTCATTATTTTGCATTTAGGTGATATTCAGAAACATGGTCCCAGTAATTACTTGTGCTGAGCAGGGCCAGCACATTCTCTTTTTCTGAGTACAGTTGAACCAGCATGTCTTCTTCCAGGGCAGCTTTTCCCCGGGCTGTGGAGAGGTGTAAACAGTCTCTACTGTTTCTCCCTGCTTACCTACATGAAACGAATAGGCACCCTTAATCAGGTCCAGAGTTCACACAGTGGGCATGTGATACCTGACACTGATATAGACAAATATTTCACATGCATGATTATAATGTTTGCATCAGAAGTCATCCCAGAGATAAGGGCTCCCTTCTTCATAAACATCACAGCTATTCAGACCTGTGGTTAGTTTTGGCTCTCCCTGAGGCACACCCTTACACAGCATCAAGTACAGTTAGTTTATTTGGGAAACGAAGGAAATACTTGGAAGGACATGGAGCAGTGAGACAGGGAAGAGAGGGCAGCCAATGACAGGTGCATTATCAATCCAGGTACCACGGTGGGTAACTGGGTCTCAATCTTCTGGGAAGCTCTGAGGAAGGGCATAGATCATGTGGCTCAGAATTAACCCATCTAAGGGGCGAGGGAGCTGGGGTATTTATACACCAACCCCCATAGTCAATGCTTGTGAGGTGCTTCCTCAGTGCTTCCAGCTTCCACAGGGAAAGCCACTTTTCACAGTTTTGAAAATATCCTCAGGCACAGCTCTGCAGACACTGGCTGTTGAGGGGTAGAGGGAGCCAACTGAATTGGGAAAGAGGGAGGGGCGCTGGTAGGGTGCTGATAGTATCTGCTACAGACCTAATGCTGGTAAGACATCTGCTGCTCTCCAATGTAACAACCTCTTCACCTCTCTCGATCTCAGTTTCCCCATCTCTGCAAGAGGCCAGGACTCTTCAAAGGTTGTAAACCAAAGCCCTGAGAACCAAAGGAGGTACTTGGGTGGGTTTTGTTTGGTCTTCATGGCTTTAAAAATTTTTTTAATTGAAGCAACTTCTCAAAATCATGAGATTCCGCATGAAAACATGACTATTTATGTTCTCTAGAAAAATATTTGGCAACACTAGATCCCAAACTAGATGATCCCCAATACCATATGGTTCTGAGAATCTAGACGTTCCTCTTTTCTGCCAAAGTAAAATGGTTTAAGGGAAACCTTTCGCAGCTTGTGGGCAAATTCTCTCCCATCCCCGTTTTCTGAAAGGTTTTTGGTTCAGAGTGTTTGTGTTTGTTAATTTGTGTGTGGTTTGGGGGTTTTATGGTTGCAATTTTTGTAGAGGACAATGCAATGTTCTGCCTTTTCACATAGTTGGGGAGTGGGGAATTTGGTTTTTAAAAATCCAGGTAGCCTCAGCCTGCCCTGCCAGGTTTTTAGAGCCAGTAGAATCCGCTGGCAAGCCGGCTGCTTGCAGGGAAGGCCCAGCCATCTGTTCCTGGAGACGGTGAGAGAGCCATCTTCCTTCCTCCACACCTGCCCCGAAACACAGGACCAGAGACATTTTATTACCGGAACAGCTCTTGTCTGCGCCAAATATAGGACCCCAAATTCCTCTGCTCTTTCTTGTATTCTCCTTCGGCTCCTTGTTGGTTATCTCCAGCTCAAAGAATCTCTCCAGCTACTGGGTTCCAGCCAACCCCCAGAGGCTACCAACTGTGCCTATCAACAGAAGTGGGAGTCGAGGGCTCTTAGCCCCATTGCTGAGTTGCCCTGGGAGTCGGCAGCTGATGACACTGGCTGTCCCCTGATTGCCAATCTAGATGGCGCTTTGAAATATCCCATCCCCAGTGATCCCCTCAAAGGCAGCTGTGATTAGTTTAGTCTCCGAGGTCTTTGAGAAAAACCTCAGTGACTTTGAATAATAATAAGACAGCCCATCTAAAAGCATAGAAAGTGTGAATCCAAGGGTCTTTTTAAATAAAATGAAGTTTTATTCATTTCACATGCAAGAAATAAGGGCTAACAGGATGGTCAACGACCAACTTTGACTTAATGAATGGATAAGAATCATCGATTGGGTCACTGTCTTTTTTAACAGAAATGGGTACTGTTAAAATGATTTTCAGGTCTGTAGAAACAATTTGAATTCTTGACTGGGCTGGGAATGGGAGTTGCCTTTCAAAGCATGATTGAGAATATGGCTCTGGCATCAATCAGACTGCTGGGGTTTTGAATCCAGGCTCTCCCGTTCATTAGCTGTGTGACCTTGGACAGGCCTTGACCTCTCTGTGCCTCAAAGTAATCACCTGCAAAATGGAGAGAATAATAAGACCTTCCTCATAGGGCTGCTTTGAAGATTAAATGAGACATCCATGAAGAGCACTCCAGACAGTACCTCGTTCAGAGTCAGAACTCAGTAAATGTTATATATTATTGTTGTGTTATTATGAATGATTTTTTTTTTCAAGGATAGTGCCAAGATTCACATCAGTTCTGGTTCTCCGTGACAAAAAAATAAATCCAAATTTCTGAATAGTGGGGTCTGAATTGATGAGCTCTTACCAGCATCTTGCTTTTCTCTGGGTACTTGTCACAGTAAATCTGATAAGAAATGCAGGGGGTGTGCTCTCAGCAGACAAAAGCCCATGGTGAGGCTGCTCTGCATTGGCTGCCGGCCTGAGGTTGAGAGGAGGGCAAGTTTGCCCTGGTGCAGCCGGCCTCTGTACAGTGCCCACGGGCCCAAGGAATTTGTGTATTCAGCTGGCCTCTCAGCGCCTCCCTGCTCATTCACAGGTAGAGGTGAAACATCAGAATTCAATTTTTTGTCACCTTGTGAAATTATGAGACTCCATTCCAGTTGCGTTTGTATTATCAGAGCACAACGGACACGTGGGATAATTGCTGTTGCTGGGTTACTCCTTGTAAGTTCAAACAGTTTCACATGCTGAATGACAATATATTTGCCGTGACCTGGGTAAATTAAAACAATGCTTCCTGCCTAGGTAGACTTTGACGTGATTCAGTCCATCTTCTTCTGATGAAGGTAATACTTCAGTAAAGCAGGAAATTGAAACACATACTGCTACCTTGGCGTTTGGTTTTCCTTCCTCTCTTCCTTCCCTCCCTCCCTCTTCTTTCCTCTCTCCTTTTCTTCCTTCTTCTCCCCTCCCTCTTTTCCTCCTCCTCTTCCTTTTTCCCCTTCCCTCTACCTTCCTTCATTTCCTCTATTCTTCCTTCCCTCCCTTCCTCCTCTCTCCTCCCTTCTTTCCTTCCTTTCTCTCATCCTTCCCTCCTCCCCCTTCTCCCTCCTTCTCCCTCTTCCTTATCTCCGTCCTTCCCTTTTTACCTGTCTCCCTCTTTCCTTTCCCTTCTTCCTTCCATCCCTCTCTTCTTCCTTTTTCCTTCTTTTCCTTCTTCCTTTTCTCCCTTCCTTCCTTTTTTCCTTTCCCTCCCTCCCTTTTCCTTCCTTCCTTTCTTCTCTCCATCTCTTCCTCTTCCTCTTTCTTTTCCTCTCACCTTCCTTCTCTCTCCCTTTCTTGCTGCACTCCCCCTTTTTTTTGCTTCTTCTCTCCCTTCCTTCCTTCTTCCCTATTTTTCTTTCTTTTCCCTGTAATTTTTTTCCAAAGAGGAGAAACACCAGCTCTCAGCTGCTCTGTGTTCTCGGCGCCAGACGCTGTTCTCCATGTGTACACAAGTCTGAGTCCTATGTCCAAACATAAGACAGAAACGTGATCAGGGCTGGGGAGGGGCCGGGGCGGGTGGGGAGAGGACAGGATTTGACAGGTCTTCTGCATCCCAAGTCTCCAAGATGCAAAGGTAAAGTCAGACTCTTTCCTTAAAGGTTACATTTCACATTTTAATTGCCTCACGTGGAGGCTGCTCCAAGCTGGGGCTCCCCCTGTCTGCTTGGCAGCCCTCCCAGCTAGTTCATGCTTAGGTTTCCTGAGGAATGCCTTGCCCCTCCCTCCAGCACCATGAGAATTGGGGCAACAACACAACAAATGCCAATGAGTCGAGCGCTAGGTGAGGCTGCAGTGCTAGAGAGATCTCGTTTGAGCCTTTCATGCTTATACTGACTGGAGTAGCTGCTTCTGCCAGTTACTATTGCTATTTAACAAACCATCCTAAGACTTAGTGAACTTAGTGACTTAAAATAATGTTATTGTTTCTTGAGTTCTGTGAATTGAGTGGACTCAGCCAGACGTTTTTCAACTGGAGTCTCTCCAGCCACCATAGCTAGATAGTGGCTGGAGCTGGAGTCTTCTGGAGGCTCAATAAGGCTGGATGTCCATGACTTTTTTCTTGCTTTTGTTCTTGTTATAGTAAGAAAAACATTTATCTTAGTATCATGTCTTTTTCAAAAGTGAGAGGATGCAATGCTAGACCAGTGGCTGGCTGTTCACTGGGAGCTGAGCTGGGGCTGTCCAGTAGAGTGCCTAAGTGTGACTACTCCATAGGGCTCAAGCTTCTCTCAGCTTGGAAACTGCGTTCTGAGACTGTCCTGAGAAGGATCATGAGAGGCTGAACATTCCAAGAACAAGCATTCAAGAAGCGTTCCAGGGGAATCAGGCAGAAGCTTCATGATCTTTTGTGACCCAGCCTAGAAGTCACATAGTCTCACTTTCTTCATAAGCAATTGGTCAAAGCAGTCATAAGCCTACCCAGATTCAAGATGAGAGGGCATAATAAATGCCACTTTGCAATGGGAAGAGTGCCAAAGAATATGGGGGGCATATTTAAACATGGCTACAGAGTTTAAAAAAGAAAGACTCTGCCTATTTTATTTAATTTAAAAGTCCCAATTACTCTAACATTTAAAACAACAACCTGTTTCCGCTACTATGTCTGGGGGGTGGAGGGGAAGTGGAACATTTGAGAAGAGGAATGGATGTCACATTTTTAACATTTCAGTTGTCCTTTTAGGGCTCAGGTGACAAACTGGAAGTCCCCAGTATAAATGGAGCCTGACATGGGCTTTACAAAGAACTGGTTCAATACTTTAAAAGTTGGAGATTTCATATAAAACTGAACTTTCAGTATCTCTTACAAAATCAGATCTGGCAATATAGGCTCCGCATTCACTCAAGGCAACAGGAGCCTAGTGACTTCTCCCTTTAGATAGGATTGATGTGCACCCATTAGCCACAGTCCCTACCCATCCCTATTGCCCCTAACATTGAGATTAAATATTAGTAGTCCTTTATCCATATGGCTATATTGGTATTTTTCTTGCTTTTGTTTTTATATCTTGATACCATGTGTTTATCAAAAGTGAAAGAATATAACACTAGACCTTGAGGGCCACATAGTCAACACAAATGGGAAAAGGCAGTTTTTATAGGCATAAAAAACTTCCTGTGTTGTTTTTAATACACACCAAAGAGGCTCTGTGCTGACTGTTTTCCTTCCTTTCTCCTTCCTTCACCCTTGCTCCTTCCTCCATTCTTTTTTCTCCTCCCTTTCCTCCTCTCTCCCTTCCCCTACTTTCCCCCTCTCCTTCTGTTCCTTTCTCCCTCTTTTTTTTCTCTTTTAGCAGGAGATCTGATTGATTCTTGTTAATAACACTGAATTGATTTAATTTTTGGTCTTAGGCTATTACTCGAGTTAAAACACTTTTTCTCTCTCCTGATATTTGTCTTTTATATGACAGCCAGAAACTTAAAGAAAGATTGGGGATCTCAAAATACTATCTTCAGTATAACAGACACATTGAAAGGCCTCCTGGATGAGCCTAAAGTTGTCTCCCAAATGATGTGGGTGGTCTGCTCTCTCCAGGGAAAGACCCCTTGCCAGCCTAGCTCTGGGCCTTTTTGGCGATGTTTATATACATTCTAGGCCAGAAGAGGCAGCTACTCCAGAACCACCACTCCAGTTGGTTGTTCAAAGTGCAGCAAACTGCTAGACAATAAGCAAGCAGTTTCGTTTGACTGACAACTCTGTCATGTTCACATTTGGTGCTCAATGCTTGGCTACAGAGTCTAGCCCCTTAGCCTAAGAGAGGCTTGTCACCTGTTCATGCTTGGCTTGGGGATTTCTGTTCCATCCATCCACCATTTCCAGACTTCCCTTGATTTATTCCAGGAGAAGTAACTGTCTGTCTGTCTCTCTCTCTCTGTCTCTCTCTCTCTCTCTCCCCTTCTGCCTCTCTCCTCTTCCTTCCCAAGAAGCATAGATTTAGCCCTATTTTCCTCTGTTTACAGTTCTCCTTGACTGTCACTTGGACTTGGTTCATTCACTGCAGATGAACATTTATAAATATCAGCATTCCTTTATCATAGACCACAATCTTCAGAACTTGTCTCCTAGATTCATTTAAGAAGGAGGGGTTCCTTTGAGAGGAAGTCTCAGCACATTCAATTCATAAGTAGTCCTAAGAACAATAGAGGGAATGGGCTAGAATAGGGATCAAGTAACTACGCTGAATAAGGATACACATTGGTCCAGGTCTTTCTCTGCAGGGCGGCTGCCCAGTCTGGCTCATGATGGAGCCCTGTGAGAGGGCACCCATCCAGCCATGGCCTGGAGCCATGAAGCTGCATACCTTAGGCACTATGAGGTAGAGGAGCCAAGGGGCATAAAGGGATGAAGGGATGAGGGGGCTACTTCACTTTTCTCCATGTCAAGAAAACAAATGTTTTGGCATAAAATTTCCCTCCTGATTTGTTCTGACTTGGGAAGGAAACAATTTTCTGAATCATTTCCTCAGGGGAAACCCAGCTAGCTCAAGAAGGAAACTAAGCTCCTTCTTCTGAGCTTACTATACCACCTTGACTCATAGAGGAGGTACGTCTATGAGGTCATGAAACAGATTTCTGGATTGCTACAAAAAGCAGCTTGCATGTATGCATGTATGCTTGTGCATGGATGTGCATTTCTGGGTGTGGGTGCACATGTGTGTGTGTCTGTGGGAGTGTGCCTGTATGCACGTGTCTGTGTGCATATGTGTGAGCATGTATATGGGCATGTGGATCTGCATTTGCATGTATGCATATGTGTGCACACCAGTCTGTAGACATTTATGTGTACACGTGTTTGTGCTCATGTGCATGCACACATACATATGTGTTCATGTATTCATGGTTGTACATGCATGTACATGTGT
Organism: Plecturocebus donacophilus; assembly: GCA_004027715.1. Lineage (NCBI taxonomy): Eukaryota > Metazoa > Chordata > Mammalia > Primates > Pitheciidae > Plecturocebus > Plecturocebus donacophilus. Next base: position 25,908 of record PVKP010017709.1, on the reverse strand, counting down.
CAGTATTTGTATGTGTGTGTGTATGTGCACATCTGTGCATCATGACAGATCACACAGGAGCCTAAAGGGAATGTGGGAAGGCAAAGGCTGTTCTCCCTGGAGCTTACTAAGTTTGGTTGGAGGGTAGCTTCCAGGCATGCTGTGAATTCTACACAGCACCCTCCCTGCCATGCCTCTCCCACAACTGACTGCCCACTGGCATCAGTCACCATGAAAATAAGAGGTGAAATCATTCTATGTGTTCACATGCCCATCCCCAGCTGAGGCTAAGTCATGAGGGTAGCAATTAGACTGTCTCCGACCTTAGAGCCCCCCTGCCACAGCAGGGGCCCATGGTCAGGTATCCCTTCCCATTCCTGCTCAGAACCTCCCTAGACTTTGCGCTGACACTGTAAGTGTGGTCATCTACCATTTTATGACATAAAAAATATTAAACTCATGAAGTTAACCAAAAAGGAAATGATTTGAAAGATTTGGGGCAAGTATCCTCAATTCTCTGAGCTTCAGTGCCCTTATTTGTGAAATGAGTATAATAGTATCCTCTTTCTCAAAGGACTAAATGTATATGTGGCTGGTCAGTAGATGCATGTAAAACTAGTCTGTTACATGGACTGAAGTTGATGGGGTAGTAATAGGAAACAGACTGTTGCTCCAACATCTGCATTTGCACCTGTAACTATCAGCTCCCCCTTCCCTATCCCTTGACATCTTACTCAGCGCCCATACCTTCCAGGAACCTTCAATTTCCCAGTCCAATCCCCTAGGGCCCACCCTAAGGTTTGGCAATGGGAAGGACAATCTGTTTTCTCCTTCATCTCATTCCTCAGCCCTCTCCTTGGCTGTTTCTGGGTCTTCCTTTCTTCTCTGACACATTGGAGTCTGGAAAGAGGTGGGAGAAAAGAGTACAGTCACACTTCCCTGGCCACCCTGGAATAATCCCATCACTGGATCTCTCTAGTGAGGCTCCCAAATGATGCCTTCTCCTGGAGCATTTCAATGGGTGTTTGGGAGGCCTCTAAATGTCCTCAGTACTGTACTGTCTCTGTTGAAGACATAACAAGACCTTCCCTATAAGATTGTCGTGTCGTGAGGTTTACATGAGTTACTATAGAACTTTACAGTAAGAAGGCACCCTCTCAACTCCTACCTAGTCTGTTACACCCCACAACCTCTCTCTGCTGGGACCCCTCACTCCAGCAGGCAGTGCTCTTGAAACAGTGCCAGCCCAGTTACCTTGTACAGAAGTTTCTTGGTCTCCAGAAGCTCCCACACCCTTGCCATTCCAAGTCCTAGGAGTGCAGTCTTGCTACACTTTCTGCCCTCTCTCCCTCACCTGCCATCACAGGTGATTCCAGCCGCTCTTCCTCCTTCCAGATTCTTTAGGCAGAAAGCAGTTGCTGGTCTCTGCTAGAGAATGCTCCCAGTCACCTAGGGACAGCTCAAGCTCTCCCTAGAATTTCAGTGCACAGGTTGAGCAGGTCCCTAGGTTTCTGCAGCACAGAATTAGACCTCTGAAGAGGGTCACCAGGTGCCTCTTCTGGCAGACTCTATTACACAGATGAGAACACTTCTCCTGAAGACCCACAATTGGTTGGTGGCAGGGGTGTGGTGGGAAGTGGAACCTAGGAGGAGAAAAAACACTATGCTTCCCTCCAGATGATTCCCCACTCCCACACACACCTGTATAACTCCCTCACATTTCTAAGCAGTCTTCTTACATAGGCTGATGGAGTCACGTGAGTAGGAGATACCTATGGGACAATTTTTCACTTGCATGCCTCTCTACAGAGACAGAATTTTGAAAAAAGATGAGTATGGTGGTTGAGAGTGAAGGCTTGAGGACAGAGTGTGTTCAGTCACAGGATTCTCAGCTGTATGCCCTTGGGCAAGTTACTACACCCTCTGTGCCTCAGTTTCTACAATTGTGAATGAGAACATAACAGGACCTTCTCTATAGGATTGTTGAGAGAGTTAAATGAGTTACTATAGGACTGGGACTTCCTAGTGCCTGGTACATATTGAGTGCTCAATATAGAATAGTACTGTGTGAGTCTTTCCATCCAGTTGGCAGACACCTTTAGTTATAAGGAAGAGATGGTACATTTGAGGGCTGAAAGTATCCATTGCACAACCAGATTCAGTGGACATTTTAAACTCGCAATCAAGGAGATTTTACTCTGTCATTCTCCTTCTTTTAAGCTTTCAGTTACTCTCTTTATATTAAGCCTAAAGTCAAACTTCTCTCTGGTCCACTGAACTACCTGTGATTCTCCCAAGCTTGCCACATTCACTCTTTTTTTACTTTTTTTCTAGCTTTAATGAGGTATAACTGACAAATAAAAAGTGTATATATTTAATGTGTACAACAATGTGATGTTTTGATACATGTATACATTGTGAAATGATTACCACAATCAAAGTAATTAACATATCCATCATCTCACATAGTTGCCTTTTTTGGGCAAGAATAATTAAGTTCTACTCTTAGCAAATTTTAAGTATACAATACACTATTTTTAACTATACTCTCTATGCTGTACATTAGGTTTCCAGAACTTATTCCTCCTAACTGAAACTTTGCACCCTTTGACCAACATCTACCCATTTCCCCAATCCCACATCCCCCAGTAACCACCATTCTACTCTCTGCTTCTATGAGTTCAACTTTTTTAGATTCCACATGTGAGATCATACAGTCTTTCTGTAACTGACTTATTTCACTTAGCATAATGTCCTCCAGTTTCATCTATGTTGTCACAAATGACAAGATTTCTTTCTTTATTAAGGCTGGATAGTATTCCATTCTGTATGTGTACCATATTTCTTTTATCCATTCATCTGTTGATGGACACTTAGGTTGATTCCATACCTGACTATTGTGAATAGCACTACAATAAACATGGGGGTTCAGACATCTCTTTTATATGTTGATATCATTTCCTCTGGATATATATCCAGCACTGGGATTGCTGGATCATATGGTAGTTCTATTTTAGTTTTTTTTTTTTTTTTTTTTTTTTTTTTTGAGGAAACTCCATACTGTTTTCCATAATGGCTGTACTAATTTATATTCCCCCCAGCAGTGTAAGATGGTTCCCTTTTCTCCACATCCATTCCAACATTTGTTATATTTAGGCATTCTGATAGTAACCATTCTAACAGGCGTGAGATTATATCTCATTGCAGTTTTTATTTGCATTTCTCTGATGATTAGTGATGTTGAACATTTTGTCATTTACCTGTTGGTTATTTGTATGATTTCTTTTAATAAATGTCTATACAGGTGTTTTGCCCATTTCTAATAGTTATTCGTTTCCTTGCTATTGAGTTGTTTGCATTCATTATGTATTTTGAATATTAACTCTTTATTAGACTATGGTTTGCAAATTTTTTTCCTTCACCCTGTTAATTGTTTCCTTTGTTATGAAGAAGCTTTTTAGTTTGATACAATCTCATTTGTCTACTTTTGCTTTCATTACCTGTGCCTTTGGGGTCATACTGAAAAAATCTTTGTCCAGACCAATGTCATGAAGCTTTTCCCCTATGTTTTCTTCTAGTAGATTTATAGCTTCAGGTTTTACACTGAAATTTTTCATACATCCATTTTGAGTTGATTTTTGTGTATGTTATGAGATAAGGGTCTAATTTCACATTTCTCCATGTGGATATCCAGTCTTCATAGCATCATTTATTAAAAAGATTGTCCTTTCCCCATTGTGTGTTCTTTTGTCATGGTCACTTTTGCCATCAGGCCTTTACTCATGCTATCCATTCCTGCTGTAAGCATCTTTCTCCACCTTCTTCACCAGGGTAAGCTTCATTTAGTGTGGCAGCCATGGGAGGACGCTGTTCAGACTTCCCTCCAGTGAAAAATGTCCTGGGAGTAATGTCATTGTCTGACAGCCTCCAGCTGCCACACCTTCAGGATCTCTTGCAGAATTCCTGCTGGGGCAACCCTCTCTCCAGGCTGTTCACACCCATGAGAAAGCACGGAGAGGAGAGGGATCGGGACTAGTGCTGGGTCATTCCTGCCTTACATGGGATGTCTCTGATGGGTAGTCTGTGCTCGGGGGCTTCCCATCAGCATGTCTGAGACTTTCTCAGAACTATACTGCCAACTGAGGCTCTCTCTACCCACCCCTTCTTCCTTCCCCTCTCCTTCCATGAGGTTGCACCTGCCTCCCTGTCTGAAGGCCCTCCTCACCTCCTCCTGTTTCCCTCATGTATCCCTCACAGATGTCTAATTCGATCTTGATGTCTGCTTCCCAGAGGACATGAACTGACATACTTAGCCATCAAGCCTCAGCTCAACCTTCACTTCTTGGAGGTGTTTTCTGACTACTTTCCCCCAGCTCTAGTCAGCTAAATTAGGTACCTGCTCCTTCCCTGTGCTTTCAGACAACCTTGTAACCACCTCCACCAGAGCACTTTTATTCTGCTATACTCAGCAATTTCCTGTCTGCTTTCGCCAATAACTGAGTACCCTAAAGAAATTTTCCTATCAGTCCCTGAATTCACAGCACATAATACAATACCAGGTGTTTAGTAGGTAATGACGGTTTGTTGAATGCATAAATGATCAAATGATTGAATGAATGGAATAGGAAGCCGAGGTACAGACCTTATGAATGTGGAGTTATCAGAATGTAAGCATGGGAGAAATTCTTTAGAACCAAGAGACGAAAATGAAAATAAAAAAGATTTGAAGGAGAATTTCTACATTGTTCTTGTGTTTCCAAAGCCCAAATTCTATGGCCTGACCAAAATTTTAAAGTTTCATGAACCAAAGCATATGGAACTTTATCTATTAAAAATCATTTTCGTCTTTTGATGAAAACATATCTTTTTTTTGGGATGAAAGTTGCTAAGAAAATAGAACTGCATTCCAACAATTTGGTTTGTAACTCTCCTGGAATCCAGAGGACCATGATACTTAATCAGAGATTGCTTGATTTCATAAAATGAAAGACCCAGAGCTAGCTAAAGGAAAGGAGCTTTAGGTAAAGAAGCTGGGACTGGGCACAAGCCCCAAGGGCATGCAGCACAAGTAGATCTCAAGAGAAATGGCAGCCAAGAGCTGGAAGGATAAGAGCTGAGGTCAGGGCCTCCTAGCCTACTAGGCTACAGGCTTGGAGCTTCTTCACACACTCCTACATAAGACTAATAGTTCATTGCTGCCCAGAGCAACCATCTGACTAAGGAGACAACTAAAGTCATTGCGTCCTGATGCCAAAGTGTTAGAAGGGACTTAGCTTGGCTGACTGTCCATACCTCCTGGCCCTCAGCTGTGGCCACTGAATGTGGTCTCAGAACTACATAGGACTTGTGGAGTAAACTGGAAGAGGAGTGCGTCCTTACCCTATTCCCACCTGGAAGCCATGGAGAAGCCATGAAATTACACCTGGCAAAGAAAACCTTGGACCACCATGAGAGGTAGAGAGCCCCCTAACTTCTCTGCACCTCATTTCCTCATATCCAAGATGTAGTGAGTGGACGGTGCCCGATTTGAAGATTCCTTTCTTCCAGAGCCCATACAATTCCATTGCTACAGCCTGCTGTCTCCCTAGACTTTTGAAATCCTCAATAGCAATTTCTCCCCCATGGTTAGCAAAGCCATGCACTCTTAAAAAAAAATACTACACTAAACATTTTAAGGCAAATTTTTCTTTAATTTCCTAATAATAACAAAAATCATTCAAAGCCACTTTACTGCCAGAAAAGAAATATCTATGCATACACTTAGATCATTTTAGCCAAATGCCTTTTTAACAACATTTCTCAATTAAGTATTCAGCAAAGATAATATTAAGTCTGAAGCATTTCATCCAGTTAAAAAAATTAGAGATGAAAGAATTCAAAATGTGGAATATAAGAAATTAGAATGAAAGGACCATAGCATCAGATGCTTGTCCAAAAGGGCAGAACCACAGGTCAAAGCCACATCTCTCTGGATTTGCTGGCATTTAACTAGATGCAAAATGTCAGCACAGAAAATGGCTTGTTCAATGCAAATATTAACAAGAGAGGAGTGTGTCAGTGTGTAAATGCAGCTTCAGCAAAAGCGGGCCTTTCTGACCGACCTCCCACAGTTACCTGGAGGCAACAAGGGAACTTTCTTTTTGCTTATTTTCACCCTCTTTGCTGGTGGTAAAGTTACAGGGCATTTGTTTCATGGAAGAAAGGGAAGACTGAAGCAGGAATTATGAAGCAGCAAGATGGTGTTGTTTGCCTATATCACGAACTCAGCTTGTTCCATTCCATTCCATTCCATTCTTACTCTATTCTGTTCTGATGTTTCTTCTGCAAATGTTCAGACAAGACTGGCACTTAACAATGCTAATTTGATCAAGGCCAGGAAGAAGTCAGAAAAATGAGAAAATATCTGCCTCTTTTTCTTTCTTCCGTACCCTGAGGAGGTTTTAGTAGTAGCTCAAAACTGCACATTTGCCTTTCTATGCTTACTCTCCTCTGAACAGAGTATCCACAGATTTTCCCACTGGCCCTTTCTCAAGCTCTCTGCACTTCTTGTGTCAGAGGCAAAAGGACTCTTGCCTGTGAGTGACTCTGACTGGGTGATGGTGGGAAGACTCTTGGTGTTGCTCTTTCAAATACGAAGGGTCTTGATTCTGAGGGATGCAGGAAAGTGATGTCCGGGAAGAATCTGCTGGTCGCCCAAGCTGAAACTTGCTCACTTTCCTCTGAGGTGGCATTTTGGCGTTTTGGTGAACTCACCGTGGGTGGCAGTCAGATCTTCAGCTGGGCAGCCTCGGAAACTGGATACTCTCGGCATCCCTAGAATGGATCAACTCACTCATCCAGCTCAACAGAGACTTAAATATCCAAGTCACAATCACTAATCAGACTAATGCAGAGTGATGCCAGACCTTCTCACCAGCCTGACATCACATTCCCTGCCTATGAACAAATGATATAAGTGGCCACATTTGCTGATGGCAGCTCGGGTTTTAGAACAAAGTCTGACTTAATTGGATCATTGAAGGAATTGTTGAAGCAATATTAGGTGATTTGCCAAGTTGCTGGTAAAACTGCTGAACCAGCCTTGAAAAGCAGGTAGAGGTCAGAGAGCAGCTGGGGAGGCAGACCCAAGCCAGCGAGAACACCAGCTTGTACTGCCAACATGACTCCTTTGTTCACTGGTCCCTGCTGGGATCTGGATGTTATAGCCACCATGGCTGCTGCCGGAAAGAATTTCCCACTGTTCCTCGCTGCCGATTCCAATCTATGGCAGATATATCTGACTGGCCGAGTCTATGTCACACATGCATGGCCTGACCACCAGGAAGGTTGAGAAGGCATGTCTTACTTTGGGTTTCTCCAGGCAAAAACCCTGAGATAAGGATAATTTACTTGGGAAGTGATTCCAGGAAGTGCCAGAAGGCAGTGGGGTACTGAGATAGGAAAAGAGAGAAGCTGATAAAGGACAGGTCATGAAACTTTAGCATTTAAGCCCAAAAAGGCATTTGGCTTAAAAGATCTAAATGTATGCATAGATATTTCTTTTCTGCTCTGGGCAACTGGGGCTCATTCTTGCTGGGGACCTCTGGGAGATAGTATAGACCTTCTTAGAGTTACCCTATCTGATGGGTGGGGAAACTGGAGTTCTGATTGACCAGTTCCCACCTGTCATTGGTTGAAGGAGGCGTTACCTCTTGAACGAAGTCAACTTCTATGCCCATCTAACCTTGTTTGTATCAAAAGTTACATGTGGGGATATTGGCATATATAGGAGTGGTGAGTGCCAAGTGCTTATGCGTGGGCACAACAGTGTCTGCTACAGCAAGTGCCAAGCATTTTTAGCTGCTCAAGTGACAGGTTGGCTCTACCTCCTACCTAGATTCAGAGAAAAGGGGTTCAGATGCCGGGCAACCAGAAATCTGACCACAGTTTCTACTAGTGGGTGCTTTTCCCTTTATCAGCCAAACTTATTTTTTTCTTCCTCTGTTAACTGCCAGAACATGGTCGTTCCCCTGGGAGTGAGTATTTAACATGGTCACTGGGCTCTCTTAATTGGTTCAGGATGGCCCCTGACCCAAGATGGGCCAATCACAAGTCTTCTCTAGAGTTTTCTAAACGATGAGTGAGTCAGCGTTTCTCAAGTGGCCTGGAATTTAAGGTGGAGAATTAGGAAGCTCTGAGCAGGTACATGTCCCACCGTGTAGTAGAAGTGGTCTGCAAGTGAGAGAGACTAACACGCACACACAGAAGGACTCACAGCAGAAAGGCCAATGGTTTCCTTGCTATCCCCAGCTTTCAACTTTTCTAGGATTTTCTAGGATTCTGTAATCTGATGCATTGGTTTTTTGCCTAAGTTTACAACCAAAACAATCCTGATTAATGCGGTGAGCACAGAAATACAAGGAGGGGGTGGAATGATTATCGCAGGCTGTGCTCCCCTGTGAGTGGACTCCCCAGATGAGTTACCACATGACATGCAAGAAGTTTGTGGAGGAGATGCTGCAGGAGAGCAAGGGAAAGCAGAGGAGAGGAGGACCTTGGGCTACAATTCCTCCACTGAGAGGCCTCAGATGACACCCTGGGGACTTTGGAGGTAGCCCTACAGATTAGCTCCAAATTGAGGCAAGAGGTCAGGGCCTTTATACCCCTACCTGACCAGTCACTGGATGTAGGCTGCCCCAGGAAGTCAGTGGACCTTGGATAAAGCAGCTTTCTTCAGCTGAGGCAATTCCTGCAGGAGGTAGACTGCTGAGGCCTTTATGCCAGTGACTCTCTTAGCAACTGGAGGAAGCAGTTCTGTGGTCCTGAAGGGAATCCCAGGTGGCACATCAGAGCCTCCACTATGGTGACCTTAAGAGACATCTCTCAGATAATCCTGAATAAGGACTCTCCCCTCATGGAGAGGATATCTTTCCAAACCAATAATAACCATTTACCAGAGGCTCCACATTTAGTACTCTGCCAGCATCATCCTCCTGTATCCCTCTGCAAGGTTGGAACTGTGTCCCTATTTCACAGAAGGGGAAGCTGGAGCTGAGAGAGTTAAGGAACTGGCTCAAGATTACAAAACTAACAAGTGGCAGGGCCAAGGTTCAAAACACACCTTCCATGCATGGACCTGCTGCTTTGAGCCTCTTTGGCAGGGCTAGGGCTCAGGTGAGGCAGTGAGACAGCCAAGGCACAAAACTTAAGGAAGCACTCACTCTCAAGTGCTGATACTGAACTTCCACAACCCTGACAGTGAGTGCCTCCTCAGCACACTGGGCACTGGTTACCTTGCTCAAGTCACCCAAGTCCCAGAGCCCTGATCTTAGCTAAGGAACAAAGGAAACTGACACACTCAAGGGTCCTGAGCCAAGGCACTCTTTCCCCTGGAGTTATTCAGTGGGTCCCTCTGGCCTCTGCCTCTAGGTCTCACTTCACTGGAAGTCTCCATGGCTGAGTAGTGTCTTTCTTTTCACAGTGTCTTTCCAAACAGAGCACGAGACAAGGGATTTGATTTGTTAACCTAGCATTTCCTAATTTCCTATCTCATTCCAGGACTGCCTCCCAGGACACATCCCTGTTCAGCTTAAGCTGGCATTTTGGAGCTCATTCACTCTTCTGTCGGTCAATCACCATTACAGGGTGGAGCTTCACCCCATAGATTATGAATCAGTCCCATTCTGTGCACATTGTACCAGTTTAACTGTGAGGGTAGCCCTATAGCCACTATTTGGTATAGTGGAGGGGGGCTTCACAATTGCCTTCATATACGGACAGCCCCTGATAGATATTTTTCTGCCTACAAAGAACCGTCAGACTTACACACTCCTTCAGCACATTGTGTTGTAGTTGTCATTGGCCTGCCTCTCTCCCTTCTGGCCTGGGATTGTACCCACTCCCTGCAGATACGATGTATTCCAGTTTCTCCATGGCCTAGGGTACTCAAGATGTATTTCTTGAATGAAGATTAACTGACCCTCTCTAGAGCTTAGGTCAGGTGAATCCACTGTCCCAGCTGGAATGAAAATCATGCCAGGCCTCCATCTGTTTTTGAAAGATAGAAGGGCATTCCTACTCTTTGGGGAGAAACTGCAAGGATTTAATGAAATGCTTCTTCAGTTGAGGCTACGGATGATCTGTTGACATGGTCTAAAGGGTTGTAGGTTGTTTAATGTCTTTCTATACTATCAATTCTGCACTTTGTGCCAACTCAGCAAGTTGGTATGAATTTAGGCTACTGACAAGGACCTTGGAAAATAATGTGGCTTCTGCAGGTTTAAGGAAAGAAAGAACTCAAAAGCAGTACTAAGAGTCTAAGATGAGAACCTCTGTGATACAGTGCCTCCAGGGATTTGGCCTGGGGGGGACTACAGCAGCACATGTTTCCTGCCTCTGGTGCACCTGCCTGAGGGCTCCAGACCTGCCTCAGAGTGCCAGCCTGGAGACTCCATGAACATCACTTGCCCCATCCTCTGTATTTCTCGTTGCAGTAAAAATCCCCAAATCACACTGTCTCAGGGCAGCTTTTCCAACCCTGGAGGCAAATGTTGCTCATTTCTGTCAGCTTGATTCAGTGACAAAAAGCAAACCTTAGAATTTTGGCATTAGAAGCCTTGAGCGCAACTCTGGATTGGCCATTTGCTGATTTCAACTCAGCATTTTCAAAAGAGGATTTCATTGAGTGCTGTGATTCTATAAGATATTAAATAGGACTGGTGTACTGGTGTATCAGCATCACTGATAATGATGCTGTGTAACAAACAATCCCAAACCTCAGTGGCATATAATGATTAGCATTTATTCTTCACCTGTGCATCTGCAGGTTGGCTGGGTCAGCTATGTTCCATGTGTCTCATTCCAGGGTTCAGGATGGTTGGGAAGCAGCCCCCTGGGGTATGCACTTCTCATTGAACACAGAAAGTCACAAAAGGACAAATAGAAACATGCAATATTTCTTAAGGCCTAGGCTCGAAACTGGCACATGATCACCACCACCTTCATTCCACTGGGCAAAGCAAATCACATAGCCCAGCCTTTCATCCATGGGACAAGAAAATATACTCTTTGTGAAGTGAAGATTTAGAGAGATGGAGTGAATTTCTGTTGTATGGTAATTTAATCTACAAGTTGCATGGGAAAAATGTTCTGTGGTCAAATAAGTTAGGGAAATGCTATGTTTTTGAAATAAGTTAAAAAAGAGTTGGGATGTTAGAGGTGGGGGGGTGTCAATCTTTTTAAAGATGTGGGACAGGTCTCAGAACCTTTAGTGAGTATGTTCATTTTGAATCCAGTTGGGAGGCATAGTATGTGAAATGATGTTTTATGACTCTTTTTCAACATGCTGTTAGTGTTCCACCAAACTCACTTTGAGAAATGTTGCTATACCTCATGGCCAAGTGCCCCACCCTCTCTGAGCCTCAGGTATCCAGGTTATTTGGACAAGAACAATGGTATCTATCTCAGGGGATGGTTGTGGGGGCTGACATGAGATAAAGTGCACATAGATGCCTATTCACTCATGAGTTCAGTTCATCTGGAACTTCAGTTAGAAAGAGGGCTCCCGTAATATGGGACAGGTTGGGTCTGGGCCTTGGGAGATTCACCCACTGTATTGGGCAGGCTCTGGGCAGTGGAACAGCTATGAAAAGGAGTTGAAAGTCTCTCTGAACTCTGAGAGTGGCAACAGCAGAGGCCTTGAAAATGGGGGAGTGTGAAGGGGTAACAGGGTTGTAGTGGAAAGAGGTTCTTCTTGGTGGCAAGTTCTGAGGGACCCTAGGCTAAACTGATGTGGCTACAGATAGGCAGCGGTATTTCAGGGAAGGATCAAGTGAGATGTTGGCCTCGACTGATCAAGGCCTTGAGGAAAGGCCAGGCTGTCAGGTTAGAGATTGGCAGCCCCAGTTAGTCAGGGAGCAGAGGACTGTAGGGACAGAAAGCCATGGATGTCATCACAGCTCGTATCACTGGAGTAGGGCCTGTATTCAGTTCAGAGTCCTGTCTTTTCCCTGTACCCACCAGGAGCTTGTGTCCTTTCGCTTCTGTCTCATCCCTGCCTAAACCTGGTCCATCTTTCCAAAACATGAACCATTCCTTCCTGTGGCCTCAGCAAACAAAAAAACACCAGTGTCATTAGCATAAGGACACAGAGGCAGGAACAAAGTTCACAGAAGATTCCAATTCCACCCAGGTATGAATAGGAAATTCTCTGTGGAATGGTCTGCTTCTCCTTAGTTACACATGTGGTTTTTATTTCTCGGGGAAAAAAGGCTCCAGGTGTTGTTTTCCAAAATGTCACCCCGCACTCCTGACTTTGGCAGGCTCCCAACTGCCTAGGTTTATAGAAATGCCACTGCTGGAGCCGACAGCTTCCAGAACCTTCCACAGATGTCACAACTAACACAAGAGACCTGTTCTATACCTGGGCTTTTCTTCCATTAAAAACACTCCAATATTTGTCCTCTCTGCTCCTCAGGGTGGTGTCTCCTTTCTTCACCTGTGGCATCTCCAGGTTGAACAATATTTTTAGGTTTCTTCCCTCTTGTTATTGAAGAACCCTCACCCCAAAATCTCAGGAAACGTATCTCAGAGGCCTGAAGGTATGCACCCTGGGTCCCGGTGTTGCTGAGCTGATGGCACAACATCCACTAGTCGAGTTTTTTTTGTTATTGTCCTGGTTTTTGCTTGTAGACTTTTTTTTTTTTTTAAAGGAAACAGATACCGCATCTTTTTCCTTTGGAAAAATATATTGGGAGGAAAGTGAAATGCTGGGAATATGTGGGTGTATCCTTACAATGAAAACATCTCATTGTGAAAAAAATGTTAGTATCTATTTGAAAAATATTGTATGTATAAAAAAGCAAGATATCTACTGGGAGAAGTGGCTCATACCTATAATCCCAGCACTTTGGGAGGCCGAGGCAGGTGGATCATTTGAGGTCAGGAGTTTGTGACCAGTCTGGCCAACGTGGTGAAACCCCATCTCTACTAAAAACACAAAAATTAGCCAGGTGTGGTGGTGCGCACCTATAATCCCAGCTACTTGGGAGGCTGAGGCTTGAGCCTGGGAGGTAGAGGTTGTGGTGAGCTGAGATGATGACAGTGCACTCCAGCCTGGGCAACAGAGTGAGACCCTGTCTCACACACACACACACAGACACACACACACAAAAGCAAGATATCTGCCCAATGATGACAGAGCAATAACCTGTTTTTTATAGTTACATAAAAGTTCTTATGAGCACAGCCTTGGCAGCTAGGTATCAGGGATTAGGATCCCAGCTCTGTTAAATACCAGCCATGTGACCTTCGAGAAATTACTTAATCTCTCTGTGCCTCAATTTCCTCCTTTATAATCTGTGGATATTAATAAACCCACCTCATGGGGTTGATATGAGAATTAAATAAGTTAAGTTTCATATAGCTGTTGCTTCAGTACCTGGGTGTATAGTATGCATCAAGTGTTTGTTAAATAAAACTTCAAGAAGAGGGCCACTCTCATAATATCATGTGACCCGACACCCAGGGCATGCTAGAAACACAGGAAGTGTTCACCTTTCTTGTTGTTTTGTCCTCACTGACCTTGCTCCATCTTCTTTTTCTTCATGCTCTTTCTTCCACAATAATGCCTTCTCATGAGGCCCTTTATGCATTCAACCTCCTTATTTTAACAGAGAAGGTGAAAAAAAAAATAAAACACAATTCTTGGAAAACTACCAGAAGAATTTGCATTTTAATGGCAGAGAAAATGTAAAGTCAAAGGAATGAATCCCTAATTGTAGAATTTGTGGTTGCTGGTGAGGGGACTACTTGGTGGGGCAGAGGTGGCAGGGCTGGGCAAGATAGGAGAGAAGGACAGAGGGTCAACCTGAAATCCCTCCACACAGGCAGTTGCCTACTGAAACTACCAGAAATGCCAGTCCCAGCTACGTGCAAGAAAATGTGCCTCTTCTGAGGTCACACCCACTCCAAATGGAAACCCACGCATGCCCTGGACTGGATCTTCTAATTATGGGAAAGACCCCCAAACTTCCCCTGATTGGCATACCACAAAAGCTGAATCTCAGCAATAATGATGATGATAATGGCATTGGTAATAGCCACGATGCAGCTGTTACTCAACTGTGTGCATCTTCGGAGTCTCCTAGGGATTGACTGTGCTAAGAATAGTCCTAATACCAACATTCAAGAATAATCAGCTGACCAAAGTAAACCCCACAAAGTGGGATCCTACTTGCCAAATGGGCTACGAGGTGTGAGGGCACGGAGTCTGCAATGCTCTACTCTCTTGGGTGGGCTGAGAATGAGCAAGGAGACTTGGCTGTGTGTTCAGGCTGGGAAAATCCTGGAACAAGGGCCAGAGTGAGACTTTTCAAAACTGCGGCACTTGGATTAACATCGCTGTCAAATCTCCCTGTGTTGTAGCTCCTGGGACCTACTCCCTTGGTGACTTTACCACTCAGAGCAGAGAGAGGAGTCAGCCTGCATGACCGGTGACTGGCATGGAGAAGATACAGTGCTGTCAAGACAGGATTAGCTAAAAGTGATAGAAAATGCCAGAGAAGACTGGCTGAAGTTTCTTTCTCTCATCATAAATAAGGTTCAGAGGTGGACAGTTGAGGGTTGAAAAGGTGGCATTACAAAGTCAAAAGGACTCAGGCTATTATTATTATCAATATCATTGTCATTACTATTGTATACTTTACATGCAGTAAAATACACAGATCCTGATGAATTTTGACAAATGTTTCCACCATGTAATCAACAGCCCAACCAAAAGAGAACATTTCCATCAGCTCAGAAGTTTACTCGTGTCCCTCTCCAGGTGATTTGACATTTATCACCAGGGAGTGGATTTGCCTGTTCTAGAATTCCATGTAAATGGAGTCATACCTTAGCTATTCCTTTGTTTCTGGCTTCTTTCACTCAGCATAATGCTTTTGGGATTCACCGATGTTGCAGTATGAACACACCATAATTTGTATATTCACCTGTTGTTGGACATTTCAGTTGCTTCCAGATTGGGATTATTATGGAAAAAAAATGTTACCAACATTTGTGGGGAAATCTGTGTGTGGAGATAGGTTTTCATTTCTCTTGGGTAATGAGTGGGAGTAGGATTGCCGAGTATAGTACAGGTACATGTTTAATTTTGTAGGAGATGGCCAGTTTTCCAAAGTGATTCTACAACTGAAGGCTGTATTTTGCTCTTCTACATTAGCTATTCATGACTTCTACCTCATGGTAAAACATGGCTGCTTGAATTCCAGCCATTGTATCCACATTCCTACCCACAAGGAGGAAGATGGAGGAAATGATATGCTTCCCTTGCTTCATTAACACTTCCTGGAAATGTCACACAATACTTCTGCTTACATCCAATTATTTAGAACTTAACCACATGGTTGCACCTCTTGCTGAAAGGGAGGCTAGGACATGTATTTTTTTATTATGGGACCCAAGTGCCTAGCTAAAAATTGGGAATCTTATTATTGAGAAAGAAAGTGATATTGGATGTTGGGGGGCAAGAAGTAGCTCTGCCACAGATGAGTGGTCAGAAATTAGTCAGGGATCATTACTGTCGTGCTTCAGGTTGGTTCTCCAGAACCTACTTTGGACCTTGGCTCATGATATACACTCTGTAAATGTTCGTGACAGGTGGAAGGAGGGAGAGAAGAAGGAGAGAAGTCACTATGGCAGGAAAGGTGACTCAGGGAAGTTTTCTTGAGGTCACTATGTTCTTCTGACAGAAGTGTTGCTCTTATAGGACTTTCACCATTCTTCAGTTTTTGACATTATTTCAAAACATCTCTTGGATGCAATTAAACATCATTGTGTGAATTGCCAAGTGAGTCTTTCAGTGACCTAATAGGTAAGGGACTTTTTGACTTTGTTATCTGATAGAGATAGTTTGGGAATTTTGTTTTTCAGCGTGGAGTTGAATGTGTGTGGGTGGGTATATGTGTCTGCACAGGAAACCTTCTGAGAACGTTTTCCTGTTGAGAGTCTCACAATTTGTGTGGTGATAAACGTGTTGTCATCAAGGGCTTGTGTCTTGGAAATTTGAAATGAGGACTGAGATGTCTGAGGGGAGGGGAAGAAAAGAGAGCTGACAGCAAGGTTGTTTCAAAGCAGAGTTGTGGCCGTGACAGGCAGTGGGAACTTTTGTGAGAGGCCTCCGTGTTTCCAGCCGGGTGCCCCTTCAGCAAATGAGGGGGTCATCAGGTTATGTTATTTTATGGTACAAAAGCAGATATGGTCCACTGCCTCCGCTCTACCCTGATAATTTTGTTTTCCT
Organism: Plecturocebus donacophilus; assembly: GCA_004027715.1. Classification (NCBI taxonomy): domain Eukaryota; kingdom Metazoa; phylum Chordata; class Mammalia; order Primates; family Pitheciidae; genus Plecturocebus; species Plecturocebus donacophilus. The sequence goes on along the minus strand of PVKP010017709.1, from coordinate 9,653 downwards.
GGCGAGTTTGCCATCAAGGATCTGACATGCCATTAGGTTTTTATCTCTGTTGCCCAAGGAGGGGCAACGGTGAGCAAGGGTCTGCTTTTCATTAAAGTGAGCCTGGTTGCACGAGCACTTCTTTGAACAAAACAACCACGGTTCACGACAAGGTTAGGGGAAGGCGGGGCAGAGGGAAGGTTATTAGTTATTAGCTCTGCTTCCTTAGCGAGAGTGGAGGCTTCTCTCTAGTGGGGTTTGGCTCCCTCCCTGGGGGGCCGAGAGCTAATTCCACACTCAAGCCATGATCCCCAGGCCCGCCTAAGAAGCAGCGCCTTCTAATCATGCCAAATCATCAGGCTGATTCTGTGACATCAACTGTTACCCATTAAGGAACACGCTGACACCAAGAAATGCATTTCACTTCCAGTCTTGGCCCTCCCTGGACTTGTAGTCCAGGGACGCTCCAGTGATCCTGCCAGGGACATGGGCCTCCTGCCAGCTGTTAAGGGCTTCTGCCAGGGTTTCTCTCCCCAAAGGAAAAAGTGTTTGGGAGGGCCTGTGAGGAAGGGGAAAGGGTGAAGGACGCCGGCTGGGAGTCAGTCCAAATTGGCTCTGCCCCACGTGAAAGGGCCTGATACATTCGAGGTCATTGATCCGCATTTGTCCCCTCTAAGCAGAACAAAATGAGCAGAGACACGCACTCAGTAGCAAGTCTAAGGGGAAAAAAATATCCTACAAATCTGTCTATTTTGTTTTCTTTTAAGATGCAGTAGCTAATGTTGGTGTCAGAAAGGGGCCCAGCTGTTTATGGTGCTTACCTAAACACCCTGCCTGACTTCAGAGTCATTTCTGGCTGCTTCTGCCAACCCAACTACTCCAGGTCACCATTTTGTGCCATTCCCATCAGAAAAATCACAGCAGTCTGTTGCTCACTGTGGCGTGCTGGCCTCCCGTGAAATGCTGTGATCGAGGGTCTCCGATGGGACCCAGAGCCTCCACTCCTCTGTCCCTCCCCTACCACTCTCCATCACCCCCTTCACACCCTCGACCAACCCATTGCTGGGTGCAATTTATAAGCAGGGAAATCCCCTTAATCCTGTAGATATGTGGTTTACTTCACCCAAGAATTCCGAGAGCTACGTCCTCTCTCTCGAAAAGTGAATTATAAGACCAGCATAGAATATCGATTCCAGGCGTGTGGAATTTTAATCCCCAAGTTCCCACGAAATGCTTCTGTCCATGGCAAATTGGCCCATCATTTCAGCATGTCCGAACAGCTAGGACAGATGACCCCCTCTGGCCACCACCTCTCAGTCACTGGGGGCAAGGTCTGAGGGTTGCGGGGAAATCTGAGAGCCTGCATCTCATTCTTGTGACTTTGTGTCTGCTCTCAGGTGCTGCATGCAATTATATTTTGTATTTCTTGGAACCTGACATCAATTGGGCATTTTTAAATCCCGCTGCTGCCAGCAAAGCCAAAGCCAGGAAGTCGTCTTCAAAATGTCACCAGCCATTAACCGTGAGCAGGGATGAATTATACTCACCACCACCATCAGGTTCATCGAGAAAAACAACTCACAGAGGCAGCCTGCCATGTACTGGGGGAGTTCCAGCTCCAAACCCTGCCCTAGGCTGTCCCAGGACCATCAACCTGTGTTTCCAGAGAACTTGTTGTTCTATCTGCAAATAGGTTGGGTTTTAATGGGTAGTAAGCCCCCATGATATGCCAGACCCTGTTCCCAGCACCATTTCTACAATAACTTTCCTCACTTCCTCGTTACAAGTGGGAATTAAAAGGCTCAGAGCTTACAATAAAAAAATAAAAAGTCTCAGAGCTGTTGGGTACATTGCTCAAGTTCACACAGCTGGTGAGTGGAAGACCAAGATTTGTCTATTTTCTATTACATTATACTCAAAGAAGTTTCTGTCAATCTTATTCATGGTTTTGACTGCATGCCTCAGTAATAAAACCAGTCCCAGGCACCTACATTTTAAGGCTGATACAGTTGGAACTCAAAGAGGTTAAGTGATCTGTGCAAACATATACAGTCATGGAGGGAGAGTGGGCTCTATGATGTGTAATGCCACAGACATTTGTTGGGCATCCACAAGCTTTGGCGACACACTGGTAAATAAGACAGTCACAGCCATGGAAAGACTTGACAGTCACATGGGGGCAGACTACAGCATACATGATTCTACATAATTCCAATAATTTAATAGTATCTTATTTGTACTTGTGAGTGTCATGGGAGCCCAGGAATGGAGTGAGTCATTCACAGAGAAGGTGACATTTGAGTTGAACCATGAAGGCTGTGGAGGAATGAAGAGGCAGGCATCAAGTAGAATTCCCTTATGGCACATTGCCCCACCCCACAAGCCTTACCCCTGGAGTGGCCAGTTTACTATGAGCATCAGCAAGTAAATGTCAAACAGCCTGTCCCATCCTCTAACTTAGCACTGTCCAACAGAACTTTCTGTGATAATGGAAATGGTCTAGATCTGTGCTATTCAATACAGTGGATTTCCAGCTGCAGGTCCCTACTGAGCACATGAAATGTGGCCAGTAAGACTGAGAAACTGATTGTTTCATTCTATTTACCCTTAATTTATATTGCAATTTAAAAAGCCATATGTGGCTAGTGGCTCCCATAGAGGACAGCACCCCCAACAAAGAGTGGGAATACAAGCATTAATCTTGCAAGAGGATGACAGACCAACTTCTGTGCAGGTGGTCACTAGACAGTTCTCCAACATTGACAGGCAAAGGGGCAGAAGCATGGGCACAGCCCTCATAGGGTCCAGTCACAGGGCCCTGTCATAGGTCCAGATGCTCCCACAACCGTTCAGTATTCCCCAGCATCATGTGATCAGTGGGACTAGGTCCGAGTTGCCATCAAGTCACCTCCTCCTGGCCCTATAGTCTCTGCTGAGGAGGTTGGAGAAAGGATGCACTGAGAGACCCAGTCCCCCATCTCACCTTCTCCTCAAGGGTGACCTTCCCCTGGTGACTCCTTCATTGGATGAATGTGTCACAGCTGCCCTGAGGTGAGCAAGAGGGCTGGATATCATGCTGGGAAGGCCACCCTTGGTATGAAGCCCTCCTCTCTTCTCTGGGTGCCCCAGGCCCAGGGCTCCAGGAGAGAGCTGTCTCCATGCTCACAACAGCAATGAGACTTATAGCAATTGCATTAGTCCATTCTCGCATTGCTATAAAGAACTACCTGAGACTGGGTAATTTATGAAGAAAAGAGGTTTAATTGACTCACAGTTCTGCAGGCTGTACAGGAAGCATGGCTGCAGAGGCCTCAGGAAACTTACAATCATGGCAGAAGGCAAAGACCAAGCAGGCACACCTTCACATGGAGGAGCAGGAGAGAACAAATGAAGGGGGAAATGCTACACACTTTTAAATAACCAGATCTCATGAGCACTCTGTCTCCAGACAGCACTAGGGGTATGCTGCTAAGCCATTATAAACAACCCCCATAATCCAATCACCTTGGGCCAGGCCCCACCTCCAACATTGGGAATTACAATTCAACATGAGATTTGTGTGGGCACATACAGCCAAACTATATCAACAACTCACCATGCACCCCAATTAATTAATGCATGTAGCATACATTTGTCTTCTTTCCTACACTTTCATTAAGGGAACTGTAGAAAATAGCAAAATATGAATAAAGAAGGAAATAGATCCAGAACATGACTCCTTCTTGCCACCTCCACCACTGCCACCCTAGTCAAACTGTCATTGTATCTGCTTTTATAATGGCCTCATCAGTCTTCCTGTTCCTCCCTTGCTGATACATAGTCCATCCTCAACAGAGCAGCCAGAGGGATTCCTTAAACCCTAAGTCCCACAGTCTGCCCACTCTTCCTCGCCTCTGACTTTGTCTATGGCTCCCACTCCCACCATAGGTCTGTCCCAGCTGCACTGGCCTCTTTGCTGATCCTGGAACATACCTGGCATAGCCTGCCTCAAGGATTTTGCACTGGTCCTCTCCCCTGAATGGAGCACTCTTTCCTCAAACAGCCACATACCCTGCTCCTGAGTGTTTTTCATGCCTTTATTCAAATGTCACCTTCCTGGTGAGCTCTTCACTGGACACTTAATTAAATTTGCAATCTCACCTCTCTCCCAATTCCCCATCTATTTCCCCAGATCTCTTTTTCTTCCTAGTTTTATCTCTGTCGTACTATAGATTTTGCTTATTTATTTGGTTTATTACCTGTCTTCTTTCACTTGAGTGTGAGCTCTATGAAGGCAGGTGGTTTATTTCTACTTTGTACTCTGCTATACTCACAGTGTCTAGAAAAGTGCCTGGTACAATCTAGGCTGTCAATAGACATTTGGGAAATAAATGAATGAAAATCACTATATTTCTCTACTCAAAGATAACCACTGCTAATGGCTGGTTGTATTTCCTTCTAGAGTTTCTTCTACTGAGCCTCATTTTGACTAAGTTAAGTAGGAGTCCTGTGGCTACCAAGAGAGTGCTGAGGAGAGAGGGAGGGACAGTCCACTTCTCTCTCAGGAGGGACAGCCCTCTCAGAAATTGTGTCTTGGTGGAGGCCTGGGTCTCATCGTGGCTGGGCCAGAAATCAACACCTTTAGTTCACTCAGAGATCATTAGCCTCTGTAAGACTGACCCACATTAACCAAACTCACAAGAACCTGCAGATGTATAAAGCCAAAGACCATGTTACTCATTCCTACCCCTTTCCAGTGATTCTGCCCTCAAGGAGCACAGAACACTATGCTGGAAATCATGGCTGCAGCTGCAGGAGGTGTACTTTGTTGATTGCCCACAGCATTGTATTAAGATTTTAGGGACCTTCAAGCACTGAAAAGATTATAGTATGCTCTATACAATCCCATGTGTTATTCACAGTAAAAACAGTGCTCAGCTATGAAACAATTACAATGAAAACAATGCTCCAAATTTTCTCACTATGATAACGTCAATGCTTTTAAATATATATATATATATATATATATATATATATATATATATATATAATTGCCTTTTTAAAAAATCATCTTTGTTTCTTCTGCATTGTTTGAGCCCTGGGCATGTGCTTGAGCTTCCTGTGGGACAATCCAGCCGATATAGTATGGCTCTGTGTCCCCACCCAAATCTCATGTTGAATTCTATTTGCTAATGTTGGGGGAGGAAACTGGTGGGAGATGATTGATTGGATCAAGGGGGTGGATTTCCCCCTTGCAGTTCTCATAACAGTTTGATAGTCAATTCTCACAAGATCTGGTTGTTTGAAAGTGTGCAGCACTTCCCCCTTGACTCTCTTCCTCTTGCTCCTGCCATGTAGATGTGCCTTCTTCCCATTCCCTTTCTGCCATGATTGTAAGTTTCTTGAGGCCTCCACAAGCATGCATCCTGTACATCCTGTGGAACCTGAGCCCATTAAATGCCTTTTCTTTATAAATTACCCAATCTCAGTATGTCTTTATAGCACTGTGAGAATGCACTAATACACCAGCTTGGGTTGTCTCTCCAGCTTTTCTCAATCCTTGCAAGCAAAAGGACCCTGATTTTTTTCTCAGGGGATCACTTCTCCATTTTTCAGTATGGTTTGTGGAGGTAGACCTCCCCTCCACACTCAGGGATGAGGTCAATTGTGAGGAACAATTTTGTGGGACTTCTGAGAAAGCCCCTGGGTAGTGTGATGTGAATGTGCTTTAAGATCTGGTGCTAGGTAGCAATTGGTTATTTTAATGAGGGACCTGGGGAAAATGGAGGTCACCATGTGGAATTGTAGTCAAAATGGAATAAGGCAGAGAAGAGAGATGAAGAGAAACCAGGTTTTTGGTAGCATGGTTTTTGTGCTACTGGGTCAAATTGTCCCTGAAGACAACATTGCTGCTCAACTTTTTTTGTTATGTGAGCCAATTCTCCTGTGGTTTAAATTGGTTTGAGTTGAGTCTTCTAACATTTAAAATCAAAAGATTCCTAACAGATATACCTTGGAAACATGAGTCATAGCACAAGGAATTGAATAGACTTCAGCACCTTTTTAGATATATTAAGACTGACACATTCTAACATTTTAGACTCTGTGAAGACTGCCTATTTTCCGTTGAAGGACATATTTGGTTGTTTTCTAATTCATCCGATTAGTTTATATGCTCCATGAGGGCCAAAATTTTGTCTGTTTTGTTCATTGTTGTTTCCTCAGCACCTAAAACAATGACTGGCCCTTAGTAGACACTCCTTAAATGTTTACTGCCTGCCTGCCTGAATGAATGAATGAAACTGAGGCACAGATAAAGTAATGTTCCCCAAGTCACATAGATAATTATTGAGATAGTAAGGTGGGGAATCCACCATATTATCCTAACAACGTATGTGTAAACATTCTTAACTCATGAGAAAGAGAAGAAAGAACTAATGTTTGTTGTTGTTTTTCCCTGGGCCAGATGTAATTTGAGTGTCTTCATACTGTCTTATTATTTTATGTGAATCCCCCACCATACACATACAGTATTAAGAGGTGGGTATGACTACTGTCATTTTACAAATGAGAAAACTGAGGTACAGAGATGTAAGTTTCTTCCCAAAGATCACAAAGCTACTATGGCAAAAAACACAGCTCCCCTTAAAAAAGTCCCAATGTGGAAAACACTTCCAATGGTGCCTATGACATTGGTCAGCTCGCAGAATATTCTACAGATAGCTAAAGCCATGCATACCAGGCAGGTTTTTTAAATCACATTTCCTTTCAGAGACTGACGTTTTGTGATATTGACCTCCAAATCTAGAGAAGACAGCTTTCCCTGCACAAATTACATGCATGTGGATAGGTGGGAAAAGAATATTCAGTGATGTGCCAGCTGTGATGTCATCATCCATGTGAGCTCTGTGCTGGTATGTGCAGATGTGAACAGGAACACTGTGTACTCAAAGGCACGTGTGTGTCTGTCTGTGTGTGTGTGTGTGCATGTGTGTCCTTTCATGTAGATGATGTCAGAACTGTAGGACTATTATTTCTGGGGCCCTACCCTGGTGCAGTGTAAACACATCACAATAAAGACAAGCGACAGAATCTTCTGGTCACATCGAACCACCCAGATATGTACCCAGCAAGGCCACAATTTCAGTAGAGCATGCGATACAACTTCTCTGAACATAAAATGGCAGAGGAGCCTGGGCACTGCTGTCTAGAGTAACTGGCTATATACCAGAATAGTCACTTGCCCCTATCTTCTCCCTAAGTACTATTAATTCACACACCCTGATCAGTCCTGTTACTTGTCCTGGCTCCCTGTGTGCTCAAAGCAGCTTTATTTAGTAACACCTGGGGCATCCCTGAGGGTAATGCAAATATGCCAAAGTGGTGTATTTGTGACTGGCATATTCTACTACCCTTCAGAGGCAATATTAAAACCATGTGGAAGACCATTGCATGGAAAAGAGATGCAAATCCAAAACCATTGCATGGGGGAGAGAAATAGACTAATCATTGAATATAAGCATAACTACATAATTTTTATACCATGGCAGAAGAATCCATAAACAATGGGAAAGAACAAAAATATGTGGGGAAAAGGCCTGCAACATAATTTTCATATATATAGTTAATACTTATAAACCTTATGTTCTATGGGAAAGGCCATGTGGGAAAGGGTCATGCTTTGTATCCTAGGAAAAGCCTCTCCTCTCTCTGGGCCTTGCCATTCTCGTTGGGAGAATATGGCAGTTAGATTAAAGAATTTCTAAGCTCCTTCACTCTATAGTACTAAAGTAGAAATTTCTAGATGTGGAAATGAGGATATGTGATGGCCATGGATCTTCAAACTGGGGGGGCTTAGGATCTGGTGGGAATTGTCCACTGAAGATACCCTTAATACAGAGGGCTGCTCAAGGTCTCCCCTGGCTTCATTCAGAGGCTACCAATTTGGTGTTCTGGGGAGACGGTAAAAGGAAAACTAGAAGGTAGTGAGGGAAGGGTAGAATGCACAGGCTTCACAAACACTGACTCATGTCAGAGTCTGCCTGGTTCCTCCCCACTTTGCAGGGAAGCATAAAAGTGTATGTGTATGTTTTTTAAACCCACTCAGGTCAGGAGAAATGGAGAAAGTAAACATCTAATAGACAGAAAAGATTGCTTTCCTTTGTGATTTTTCTTCCGTTGAGCAAAGCGCCCCAGAATGTATTGCAAAGGGTGGGGCAGGGGGTGAGGAGAGAGCTGTTAGCACTTCCCTCATGCCTTTGAAGGCAGCGGGCCTCTGTAAACAGAAGTGACTTCTGACTTCTCACAGCTCTAAAAATAATCAGAGTGTGGGGGTTCTAAATCAGGAACAAAGAAGAAACAAAGGGTTAATGAAAGGACACAAGTTTGATGTCTCATTGCATAAACACGGAGCCAACTAGGAACAAAGGCGTCAGAAGCTGGCCTTCACCAGAAGGTAACCAGCACAGCTTTTAGCCCTTGAAATTCTGCACATTGCTATTTCTTCCTCACATTTGCCAAGGGCACCTCACACCCTGCTCTCTGTGCCACCCCCTCTCTAAAGTGTGCTGGCAGGGAGTTGGCTTTTTCATCTAACTCAGGACCCATCCCCTATAGCTTCACCCCTCTCCCCTCACCCTGATCAAAGCCTTGCTGTAAGATCTAACTCATACTAACTTGCCAGTGATTGATATGGCCCTAGCAGCAGCTCATGTTTACCATGGGGCTCACTTTCTCTGTGCTCTGTGCATGATCTCGCTGTGACTCACACCACTGCTAAGTACTGTTACCACATGCACGTTACAGCAGAGGATGGAGAATTGCCCTAACTTCCCCACAGTCCTGGATCCAGGGGATGGTGGAACTGCAATCCTAAACCTCAAGCAATCAGGTGCCAGAGCCCAAATCCTTAACCCTCATTGTCCTGCATTTCAAGGCAAAAGAATTAAGTAGTGGGGAGTTATCTAGAAGCCGAAACCCAGGGCAGAGACCTACGGCTGGCATTGTAAGGCAGTCATTCCCTTTGACTCTCAAAAAACCCATCTCAGAAAGTGGCTACCGTTGTTTAGTTTTAATGAACTTTGAGGGAGGTCCACTCAGCACCACCTCAGCTCCATATACTGTGCCAGGCTCTTTAAGGCATTCAGCACACACAACCATCTAGCTGTTTGCAGTCCAACAAGTCAGTTTCTGTTTGGAACAAATGTCATGCACTAGCCATCACGCTGCATGTGTGAAGATGTGCCTTCTGGGGCTGGGGGAAATAGGGAATGAAAAATTTGGAGATTGAAAAAGCCAAGTGATAAAGCCATTCTGCGAGTCTCTTTCCTAATCTCATGTAAGTAGCATATCACAGTTCCTGGCATAAAGGAAGCACTCCAAGAATACATATTGATTGAAAGCATAAAGGAATGAATGCGTGAACAAACAAATACTAATAAATGAATTGACACCTGTCAGATAGGCGTGCAGGTTCCAGGTGTGGAGGTCTGGGCTGGGGTCTGAGATTGTACACATCTAACCAGCTCCCAGGTGATGCTGTGCTCCTGCTGCTCCATGGACCACACTTTGAGTATCAAGGGTCTAGTACAACTGTCTTACTCATGGCTGCTGTCACAGTTCAATGTCATGAAAGGTCTCATCTGTTCCATGGAATTACTTGCATTAAACTTCCACAGCCATTTCTTTTTTTTTTT
>PVKP010017708.1:0-45555 GCA_004027715.1 Plecturocebus donacophilus | reverse complement strand
TTCTTCTTCTCCTCTTCTATTTCTTCTTCCCCTTCTTCCTCCTCCTCCTTTTTCTTCTCCTTCTTCTACTTTTTCCTCCTCTTGCTCCTCCTTATTCCTTTTCCTCTTCCACCTCCTCTTCCTCTTTATCAACAGGGTCTCACCTCCCCAGGCTCAAGTGATTCTCATTCTGCTGCTGCTGCTGCTGCTTTTGCTGCTGTTCCCTCTGTTTCTGCTGCTTCTGCTCTTCTGCTGCTGCTTCTCCTCCTTCTCCTTTTCATCTTTCTCCTTCTTCTCCTCCTCCTTCTCCTCTTTCTTCTCCTTTCTCCTCTTTCTCTTCCTTCTTCTCCTCCTTCTCTTCCTCCTCCTCTTCCTCCTTCTCTTCCTCCTCCTCTTCCTCCTTCTCTTCCTCCTCCTCTTCCTCCTCCTCCCCCTCCTCATACTCCTCCTCCTCCTCCCTCTCCTTCTTCTCATCTTCTTCATCCTTCTCCAGAGAATGTCACTTTGTCACCCAGATTGGAGTGCAATGGCATGATCTCAGCTCACCACAACCTCCGCCTCTCAGGTTAAAGTTATTCTCCTGCCTCAGCCTCCCAAGTAGCTGGGATTACAGGCACATGCCACCATGCCCAGCTAATTTTTATAGTTTTAATAGAGATGAGGTTTTACCATGTTAGCCAAGCTGGTCTCAAACTCCTGACCTCAGGTTATGTGCTTGCCTTGGCCTTCCAGAATGCTGAGATTACAGGCGTCAGGTACCTCATCTGGCCCTACAGTCACTTTTAAACCTAGAATCCAAAACCATGTTTCTGGTTGGTGGAGCCTACTCATTAGACCAAAAGAGAGGAGCATGTACATTTCAGAATGGGCACTCTGTCATGGGATGATGCAAGGGATGGGTGCAAGAGAAATGCTGGAGTAGGTCTAGGCACATCCCAGTTCCTAATTTTGACTCATTTGGACAAGTAACTATTCTCATTTGAAAATGAAAAGTAACAAGCTCTTATTTGAAAAAAAATGGGTCCAGGCATCATGGCTCTTGCCTGTAGTCCCAGCACTTTGGGAGGCTGAGGCAGGCAGATCACAAGGTCAGGAGTTTGAGACCAGCCTGGCCAATATGGTGAAACCCTGTCTCTACTAAAAATACAAAAATTAGCCAGGTGTGGTGGCACATGCTTGTAGTCCCAGCTGCTTGGGGGGCTGAGGCAGGAGAATCACTTAAACCCAGGAGACAGAGTTTGCAGTGAGCCAAGATTGTGCTACTGCATTCCAGCCTGGGCTACAGAGCAAGACTCTGTTTCAAAAACAAAAAAAACACACAAAAAGGAAAAGAAAAAGGAAAAAACATTCCTGACACAGTGGCTCACACTTGTGATCCCAGCACTTTGACACCTGTAATCCTAGCACTTTGGGAGGCTGAGGTGGGAAGATTACTTGAGGCCAGGAGTTCAAGACCAGCCTGGGCAACATAACAAGGTTCCATAACTACAAAAATTTAAAAAGGCCTCAGCAGAAATGGCGAGAGATTTGGGCAAGACCCAGGACCCTGGGGTAGAAAGGGAGGTTGGCAAGGCTGATGAACTCTGCCCTGCCTGGGTTGAACCCTCTGGACATATAGACTGTGACCCTGGCCATTTTGTTACCTCCAGGAGCTTATTGGCAAAAACTGCAGAAAAGCTATGCATGGGACGCAGCCAGAATAACCAGGTGCCTCTAGCCCCTTCAGTCCTCTGCTCTGTGCTGTCCCAACCATGAGGAGCCCAGGGAACAGTTAGAGCTCAGCAGGGTCCTAGCTCCCCAGGGAAGCAGCACATCGGCCTCCCTGAGTACCACCTCCTCCTCACACAGGTGGTCATGCACCTCAGGTTGTGGATGCGGCAGACCTGCTCCACACTCTCGGGCCTCCTCTGGGAGCTCATCAGGAAGATGGCGGATTGGACAGAGGTGTGAGTCCTGAGGGACAGCCGGGGGCAGAGAGAGGTGTGATGGCAGCCTGAACAGCAGACCTAGGTGGCAGGGGTGAACAGGGTGGGGGTGCCAGGCCCTGCAGCATAGGGGCATCCCAGAACTCTAGGATCGAGGCAAAGCAGCCAGGAGTGGGGCATTTCCTGCAGGCCCCAATACTCCCATCCCAGTCTAGCTCAGCAGTCAAGAAAGACTCACCCTTCATGGGGCCTGGTGTAGTGGCTCACAACCATAATCCTAGCACTTTGGGAGGCACAGGTGGGTGGATCACCTGGGGTGAGGAGTTTGAGACCAGCCTGGCTAACATGATGAAACCCTGTCTCTACTGAAAATACAAAAATTAACTGGGCGTGTTAATGTGCACCTGTAATCGAAGCTACCTGGGAGGCTGAGGCAGGAGAATCGCTTGAACTCAAAAGGCAGAGGTTGCAGTGAGCTGAGATTGCATCACTGCACTTTGGCCTGGGAGACAGAGTGAGACTCTGTCTCAAAAAATAAAAAGAAAGAAAACTCACCATTTGCGGATTTGAGGACAGGAAGCTAAGGTATAGCTTGGCTATGCCTGGAACATCCAGAGTCACTCCCATCCTGCCTGTGTCCCACATCTCCCATCCCATGCTCTGGTTCTCACCCAGCTCATCTGGCAAAAGACAGAGCCAAAGGCTGCCTCCTGCTGACTCATCCCAGGCTTTGGCTTCTGGGACCTTGTGTCTTTGGGTCTGGATGTGTTCCTTGCAGACTTGGAGGAGGAGCTGCTAAGAAGTCACCATGTGTTATCAGAGACCCCTCCTCTTCCTCAACTCCCTGTGACCCCTGCTTCTCAGACCTGGGGGGAATCAAGGACACACAAATTGTCACCCTGGAGGTGGGGCAAGGCTGCAAGGAGGAACAGGGAGTGTCTGCTACTGAGTTCAGGGTTTCTTTAAATTTTTATTTTTTGAAACAGGGTCTTGCTCTGTTGCCTAGTCTGGAGCACAGTGGTGCGATCTCTCCTGCCTGCAAACTCTGCCTCCCGGGTTCAAGTGATTCTCTTGCTCAGCCTCCCAAGTAGCTGGGATTACAGGTATGTGCTGCCACATGCAGCTAATTTTTGTATTTTTTTAGTAGACATGGGTTTTGTCATGTTGGCCAGGCTGGTCTCTCGAACTCCTGAGCTCAGGTAATCTGCCCGCCTTGGCCTGCTAAAGTGATGGGATTACAAGCATAAGCCACAGCACCGTGCCTAATTTTTAAATTTTAACTTTTCTCTTTTTTGAGACAGAGTTTTGCTCTTGTCACACAGGCTGAAGAACAGTGGTACTTGGCTCACTGCAACCTCTGCCCCCAGATTCAAGTGATTTTCCTGCCTCTGCCTCCAGAGTTGCTGGGGCTACAGGTGTATGCCATGTCCAGTTAATTTTTATATTTTTTAGTAGAGATGGGGTTTCACCATTTTGGCCAAGATGTTCTCAATCTCCTGATCTTTGATCTGCCCAGGTTAGCCTCCCAAAGCACTGGGATTACAGGCGTGAGCCACCGCGCCTGGCCACATTTTTAATTTTTTAAGTTGTCTTTAGAGATGAACTCTTGCTCTGTCACCTAGGCTGGAGTGCAGTGTCTTGGTAATAGCTCCCTGCAGCCTCAAACTCCTGAACTCAAATAACTCTCCCACTCAGCTTCCTGAGTAGATAGGACCACAGGTGTGCACCCCGCCCTGTGAATTTTTAGAATTTTTGGTAGAAACGGGTTCTCACTATGTGGCTCAGTCTGTTTGAACTCAGCCTCAAGTGATCCTTCCCTCTTGGCCTCCCAAAGTGCTGGCATTATAGGCTTAAGCCACCGTGCCTGGCCTTGAGTACAGAATTTCTTTAAAGGGTGGTAAAAATGTTCTAAAATTGGTGATGGTTTTACACTAAAGTGTAAACTTTAAATGGGCAAATTGTGCATGAATGATATCTCAGCAAAGTTGGTTTATTTAAAACAAAAAAGGCTGGATGAAGTGGCTCAAGCCTATAATTCAAGCACTTTGGGAGGCCGAGGCAGGTGGATCACCTGAGGTCAGAAGATTGAGACCAGCCTGTCCAACATGGTGAAACCCTGTCTCTACTAACAATACAAAAAACTGGTGACTTGAACGAGGGGCAGGGCGTCCCACCTGCTCAGAGAAGCTCTTTGTGAGCTCCAGGTATTTCTTGGGTCCTCAAGCAAACCCTCCCATTGTATTTTTCGTGAGATAAGAAGCCCGGCACCAAGACAAAAGTATGACAAATTGCAGGGTCTTTATTGCCAGCGACCATGGAGGACTCACTTCTCTCCAACCCATCGCCCCAAGTTGAGGGAGAGCTGGGCTTTTGTGCTAAAAACACTTCTTCCAGGGGCTGGGGATTTTGCAAGCAGATTTTGCAAGCAGGTAGTTTGTACGGAAGCCAAGGTCAGCGGTTAGAGACAGTGAAAACTCCCAATATTGGTAAGCAAGCAGTTTGTACAGAAGCCAAGGTCAGCAGTTAGAAACAGCAGAGATTTTCAGTGACAGTCTGCCCCGAGCGGTCTGATTTTGAGTTTTACTTTAGGATGGCCAGATGCGGCCATCTGGCAGTGGGCCCCAAAAACTATCTACCCTGCCATATTACACCATGGCCAAGTCATACCCGACAGAGGCCTCCTCCCTTGTTCTTTCCCCTGCTCAGAGATGCTAAGTGACAGAGGCTCAGGCTTTGGATGTTCCTGGCAAAGCCTCACCCCAGGAGCCCCACAGGTCAGGCCCAGTGCATGGTTCACATGGCCCCACTTCTGGCCTCTTTTCCCCTTGAGAGCAATTTGTCCCCGGGAGATCCTGGATCCCTCATTCAGGTGCAGTGCTGCAGGGCAACACTTCTTCCCAGGGGTGTCCCAGGCCTGCAGGGTCCTAGTGTCACTGGAAGGCCTTGCCCGAGCCTCCCCACAAGCCTCTGCTCCTCCTGTCCCTCAGGTAACGTGATATCTTCTTCCCAGGGTACACGTACCTGCAGAGGGCCCAACCCATCCACTGGAGCCACTGGATTCTGAAGTGAGCTGGGTGAGGTGCAGGGGCCATGCTGGAGGGGAAGACCTGGCTGTCCTGACCCTTCTGCCCCTGGCTTCCCACAGCCACACCATGACACTGACCTGAGACTCTGAGTAGTTGCTGGAGGTGTGGAAGTGGATCAGTGTCCTGCCCCTAGGGAGGTGGATGAGGCTCCAGTGCCCCCAGGGCCTGGTAGAGGTGGCTGCTGCATAGCCTTAGGAATTCACGGATGAGCTGGGAAGGGCAGACTGGGACAGAATTTTAGGTTATCTGCTCAGAGGGGGACCTTGCATGCAACCCCAGTTCTCGCTAAGATGGGGACATCCAAACCAGTGAATGTTTCTGAGCAGGGCCAGAGCTCTCCAGTGAGGCTCCTGGCCAATCCAGTCTTCTGCCCTCAGCCTGACATAGAGACATGGGTCAGGAGACAAGGGTCCTGCACCCAAGGTGACTCAGTGCTTTGGGATAAGTGTTCTAGGGACAGTTGGGGATAAGTGTGCACCCAGTGCAACTGGGCCAGGAAAGGAGCCGAGCTCCAGGTGGTTGCCCTGGCAACCAGGACTTGGTTCTGTGTGTGGCATTTGTGTGTGTGTATCTGTCAGGACTGCCTGCCAGGAGCCCTTGTCACCATGAACTTGGGTGTGTGTGTATGTGTGTGTGTGTGTGTGTGTGTATGTGTGCGTGCGGTCTGCCTGCAAGGAGCCATTGTCACCATGAATCCCTGTCCCTGCAGTGGAGAGATTTCAGGCAATCCCCTGGGTATGGATCAAGAGCTGCTCTGAGCAGATGAGATGCCCTGCCCCTCCTCCCAAGGGGGAGTCACCATCAGCACCTGCCATTACGTGAAGCCACACCTGAAACCAGAGGGCAGTGTCCTGTGGCTCCTGGTGAAACCTTCATTTATTACCTATGGGCACTGAGGTCTTCCAGGCCAGGAGTCACCCATGGCAGGGGTGCCTAGTACTGAGAGACTAAGGGCTCCTGCCTTCCTCCTGGGACTGTACAAAAGATTCCTCTCCTCAGCTCCTGTCCTGTCTGCCCTGATCCTCTTTCCAGGGCAAGGAGGCTGGGCAACCTGGTTGAGGGAGAGGAGGCCACTCCCTGTGATCCAGCCCAGCCCTGCTTCCTCCCATCCCCCAGAATTCAAATTTGGGGCCATCACTCTCAATAGCATGGATACCACCAGTGAGCATAACTTCATGGGTGAGTCTTGGGGAGTCAGTCCCCTGCCCTGTGCCTCATTTTTGCCCCCCAGCCTGGCTTGTCTGCTGTCTCCTCCTACTCCTGTATGATCAGGCTGGTTGTGGTGATGGTTGTACACTAAAGTGTAAACTAAATAAGTAAATTGGGCAGGGCACAGTGGCTCACACCTGTAATCCCCGCACTGGCCAACATGGTGAAACCCCATTTCTACTAAGAATACAAAATTTAGCCGAGTGTGATGGCAAGTGCCGGTAATTCCAGCTACTTGGGAGGCTGAGGCAGGGGAATGGCTTGATCTGAGTCTCAGGCTGGGATAGGATGTCTGGGGACTTCCTGGTCCTGGTCCTTATTTCCCTAGGCAACTCCAAGCCTTCTGTATTTCTCCAGAGCCCCAATACCACTCTGATGTGCACACCCACCTGGTGTGGGAGCCTCCAGACACCCTGTGCCCTCTCAGGGTTGTGGCTCTGGCTGCATGCTGGGAGGATGGTGTCCTTGCTCATCTTCCTCAGAGCAGAGATGTCACAAGAGAAGTGGGTCTTTCTTTTCTTAAAAACAGTCTCTTGAATAATGCCCCTGTGTATTTTTCTTGATAGGCCCCTGTCTCATCAAGGGTGAAGATGGGGACAGGTTGGGGAGGGTTGTGAGGACTGCCTTGCCATGGTGGGACATGGTGTGTGATGACAGGGAGAAGAGCCCTCAAGCCCACACATAGGAGTTGAACCATGGATGTGTGAACAGTGACTTGTGAATGGCAGAGACCAGCTGGGCTCTCAGGTCTCTGGACCATGGTGGAGTGTGGCCTGTGACCAGGAGAGGCATGAGGGGATGGTGCTTTGGTCCCTACATAGCTACTCAGTAAAGACCATTCACTCCAAGGAGCCAGGACCTCAATGCTGGGCCCTGGGCTCACTGATGGGGGGACTCAGTAGCCGTGTCCTCTCTGGCCCAGCAGAGTCCCTGAGCAGGGACCTTTGCATGGTCTCGGCAGGTGCTTCCTCTCAGGGCTCCCCCAATGGATAAAGCAAACCTTCCCCCTCCTGGGTCTGCAGCATGAGCCCAGCACCAGCCCCAGGCCTCAGAGGGAGCTGGGCAGTCCCAGATGGAAACACATCTGCAGAAGCAGCCCCTCCTCTGGAGAGGGTGGAAGCAAAGGAGGCCTGGGCATTCCAGCCCCATGGCAGAGTCAGGGGCTGAGTCCACCAGGGCCTGGGCTGCTCTCCTCGTGCTCCTCTCTCACTGCACAGGTCAGGGCAGGCCTTGGAGAATGGGTTTCCATTCCCAGCTTGTGTCAGCTCCTCCACCTCAGACCCCGTGAGACACCAATGAGTCCCCACACTCACCCCTGTCTGTGCCTGCAGGCTCCCTCTCCTGCTCTATGCTGACTCATCTGCCCACCTGTGCATCCACGTGGGCATCTCAGGCTCATCTGCACCCTGTGCTGACTCGGACACTCCCCACCTGTGTGTCCCCAGGGATATCTCAGGCTCACCTGCACCCTGTGCTGACTCAGCCACTCCCCACCTGTGCATACCTTGGGGTGTCTCAGGCTCTCTGGCACCCTGTGCTGACACGGCTGCTCCCTGCCTGTGCTTCCCTGGGGGCATCTGCTTACCTGCACCCTGAGCAGTGGCTTCCATGTTGGTGACTATATAACATGCAGGGAAACATCCCTGGTTTCTCCTGAGATACGACCCAGACTCAGACCAGTACCAGGGTTCTGTACAGAATTTGATTTTTACTGTGCTACTGCTCTTGGCAGTGGAAACCTCTGGGCCCAGAGACCTTGGCTCTCAGCGTCTTTCCACTGAGAAGCTTCTGTGGAGCCCCTGAGGAGCCACCTGCCTCTTAGCAAGACATGCCCAGGAGCAGGAGAGAGACAAGTAAACAGGTGGTGCCTTATCACAAGGCAGCCTCAGGCATCTCAGGAAGGCACAGACAGATGAGGCAATACAGCCCAATGCCCAGCCCCCTAGGATCTGGACTAAACTAGTAGGAGTGAAAACTGTTTTCTGTGTGGGGAAATCCTGATCAGTACAGGCACATCCATCCGCAAATGCACTTCAGCATCTGATTCTGCACAGGGAGCCTGGTGTCTCCAGTGATGTGTCCATGGCAGACGCATTGGCACTCACCCTTCACATGGACATGCTTTCCTCTGTCCCAGCCAGACTACACGTGAGGTGGACATGGCCACTAACCAACCTCACTGTTAACAGCCCCCAGACTTGCCCTCCTCATCTCTCCATGGCTGTTGCCTTCCTCAGGCCTCTTGGTCTCTCCTAGAAGCTCTCAGGTCTTAACCCAGCTCCACGTGACCCTGCTCCTGCTGTGAGTTCCTTTCTCCAGGGACTCCTCTCTAGGGAGGATGATCTCCAGACATCAGAGCAGCACACGGCCCTTCACAGCCTGACTCCTCCCAGCCCCATGACCTGGCTCTCCACTCCTCACTCTTGGCCAATCTCTTTAATAAGACAGTAAATTCTTGCTTATTTCCTAAAAATGCTGCGTTCCTCCAGCCCAAGAGTGTTTGCAAATGGAGGCTGTTGATGCATTTCTTCTTTATTATTTTTCTTTTTACTGTCTCCAAACAATTAACTAACCTCCCTTGGAGTTGCCTCTGTCCCTGCACAAGGTGAGAACTGAAGTCGTCAGCAGATGGAGGATGGGCAGCATCTCTCACTGCAGGGCACTGTTAGTTTTTAGCTCCAGAATTTGTTTCCCTACAACTTCCAGGGCAGCACCTCAGCCACACCATTTGGCTCAGGCCCCTGAAGTCCCTTGCACAAGCCCTTCTAAAATATAAAAGTAGAGAATCTCTCCTGGTCACCTGCTGAGAGACATCCTGTGATGGCAGGGCACAGTGGGCATGGCTGTGGTGTGGGGAGAAGGAAGGTGGGTCCATGAGGTCCCCGCTGCCCTGAGCTTCCTGAGACTCAAAGTCCCCACAGCTGTGGGTCTTGCACCTCCATCCTAGACCTGCAGGGAAGACAGTGGATGGCGTCTGGCACTCTGAGGCGGGGGAATTGTTAACATTTGGCTCATCTGTTCTACATTCCTCCTCCCTACCAAAAACAAACTGCTCCAAGACAGGTCTCACAGAGAAGAAGCAGCCCAGAGATAGATTTGCATGGAGAGCTGCCCTCTGGCTGTGGGGATGTGCTGGGAGGAATGGAGGCACTCACACTTTGCCTTGGAGGGAACGGCTCCCTGAGGTCACAGGGCATGGTCATTCCTCTCTCCCTCTCTCACTCCCACACCCCTCTCTCCTCTCTGAACACACACTGTCCTGGACTCTGCCATTTCCAGCTTCTCTGTCCTTCCAGAGGTCAGGTCTCAGCCTGTGCTGACCCAGCATTCCTCAGGGTTGAGAGTCCAGAAGGCAGAATCTCCGCCCACAGGGAACACCGGCAAAATTGGGGGTAACTGAGGTCCTGCGACAGGGGTAACTGAGGTCCTGCAACCAGGGCAGCTGGGAAATGCTTTAACATCTGCTCTGCTGGGATGAGCCTGCTTCGAATCACAGGGCAGGTCTCGGCTGCAGTCAGCAGCTCAGCCTCCCAGAGCTTCTCTGGGCTCCAGTAAGTGCAGAAGGCCGATGATAACATTGACCCGGGACAGCAGCCTCAGTGCTGATCACACAGTGCTCAAGACCATGGGAATGGAAGCCCTAAATTCCTCTGTGCTGTCATGGCCAGGGTTGTCCCCTACTCCAGCCAGGCTGCACCTCTGCTGAGTTCTTCTACCCGATCCCAAGGTACACGTCTTGACAGTCCTGAGAATGCTGTCCCGTCTTTTCTCCAATCTCCATGACTCAGGCTTGGCAGCTTTGATGCAAATAGTGCAGTAGTTCTATGTTTAAATCAGTGTTACTGAGGTAGGCTTCATATGAACTCATATGTGTCTATATTAAGAGCACAGCTTGTAAGAAATGACTAATATATAGAAATGGATAAACAAATTGTGTGTGTATGTGTATAGAGAGACAGAGAGAGAGAGAGGGAAAATCTCTTAACTGCTCCACAATGAACATACAGACTATCCCACCAACCCTGACCCCAAGCACCAGGAATTTGCTTTCTGTCACTATAGATGAGATTTCTCTTGTGTAGAATTTCATCTGGGTAGAAACATGTAACACGTCCTCTGTCATAACGACCTTCTAGCACCCAACATGACAACTTTGAAATTCACTCATGTTGTGTGTCTTGTTATGTTGTGTAGGGCTCCATTAGATGGACATATTTTAATCTATTCACCTACTGGCAATCACTTGGGTTGTGTCCAGTTTAATCCATTATGAAGAATCCTGTAATGTCCCTTTCTCTAGAAATCATTATGTGGACACACATTTTTGTTTTTCTTGGGCAATTCACTAGGCTAGAATGTAATACCTTAGGACAGAGTCTGTGCGAATAGTGAGCAAGCATTTGCAAAGTGGCTGTGTTCCTGGCAACAGGTCTCAGAGGTGCAGCTGTCCATGTCCCTTCAAGAGTTCTTCATGCACGACTCCTTCTGGGCCATCATTGTGTTTGTGTAATGATATAGCATGTTGACTTAATTTTCCATATCAGACTCACGATGCTCAATACATGTTATATGCTTAGTGGGCATCTGCACAGATTCTCTGGCCAAGGGACCATGCGGTTCCCTTCACACTTCTCCCTGAGCAGTTCCTCATTGTTTTGCCAGTGTTGCTGCTGTTCTTCCTGCGTCCTCCATGCTAGCCTGTGCAGTGCTCACTGGGAACAGCAAAGGCTTGAAGGAGCAAGGGCAGCACCCTATGCCTCTGGGACCACAGTGGACACCTTGGTCCTGGCTCTGCAGAGCAAGGACAGTGGGAAGGCTCCTCCAGGCCCAGGTAACATGAGCCCACAGCAGCTTATATGCAGCAGCTCGGTAGTGGAGACTCTCCCAGGAGTCCCCTGGAAAGGAGCTGCTGTGTCTGAGCCCCATCCCACAGGGCTCTGGTGTGACCCCAAGTGCTGGGGGTGGCCCTGCAGGAGCAGGTCTAGAGCAGCACCATGTTGGGCTGTCTACACTAAGGCTGGGCTCCTCCTGCTCATGGTCCTGGCTGCTTGTGCAGCTTGGGGGAGCTTCTACACTGGGTGAGAGCAGGTAACACTGAGCCTGCCCAATCTCCCCTCCTGACCTTTTGGTCTTGCATCTGTTTTCAGGAGCCACCTCCCAGGCTGTGGTGACTCAAGAAGCGTCACTGTCCACAGCTCCTGGAGGGCCACTCACACTCTCCTGTGGCTGCAGTGCTGGGGCCGTCATCACCAGCACTCTGCCCGCTGTATCCAACAAAAGCCCAGTCAAATCTATTAGCCCAGGGTCTCATAGGTGACACCAGCAACTGGGGCCCAGGGGTTCCCATCTGATTTCAGGCTCCCTGCTTGGTGATGAGGCTGCCATGTTGTCACAGGGCCCAGCCTGAGCAGGAGGCTGGGTGTTGCTGTGCTCTCTGGCACAGCGAGCCTCTTCACATGACACAGATGGCCCATGTAGGACACTGTAATAAAGTCCTGTAAACTAGGTGGTGCACATGCAGCAGAAATTTACTTCTCACTGTTCTGGAAGCTGAGAAGTCCAACATAGAGGCACTGGGTGAGGCAATGCCTGGGGAGAGCCTGCCTCCTCCTTTGTGGGTGGCTTTCTGCTGCATCCTTGCAGGGCAAGGGTGGGAGAAGCTATGGGAGGCTCTTTTGTTAGGCCTCAGCCCTTATGACCTTATCACTGCATAGAGGCTGTGCTTCCTGAGGCCAATGCACTGGGGGTTGGATATTCACACATGGCTTTGTGGACACACATTCAGTGTCCAGCTGGGGCAGCATGAGGGACAGTGGAGGAGGAGGACAGTGAGCCTCAGTTACCACTGGTGACCAGCAGGGCCTATGGCTCCTTCCACTGATGACCTGGACATTTTTTTTCTGGGAAAAAAGGCCAAACAGATTCCTGGAGAAACTACTCCTTGAAATGAGTGTGTGTAAACAGTGCAAGGGGTGGACATTAGTGTAGTTGATGGTGTTCATCACAATGCCTCTTCAGGACTGATTGTGCTTTTCTAAATGCCTAAATATTACTGGTCAACCAGTGTCATTGGAGATGCTGTATGGGTCTTGCAGTTGGATAAGGGGTCACTCACAATTGCACTTCCAGGGACCGCCTACACTCCATGAATGAGTTGTGTACAGTGATGAAGCCCTAGCCTTTCACCCAGTTGAGGACTTGGAGGGACCATCCCAGCACCAGAGGTTGTCATACAAGGGGCTGAGTTTGCTAAAACTGCTCCACACTGAGGCCGATTCTTGAAGTTCCACAATCACAGGAGTAACGTTAAACCAGGAGTAATCAGAGGGGACAGAAACACCAAGTTGCTGCTACAAGACCTGGGAGTGCAGTGCAGATGGGAGAGGTCCATTTCTAATCCCCACCTGACACACTCTGGGAGAGCTTGGTCCCAGGTTCTAGCATCTGGGAGAGAGCTGTGTCCATGGATATCCCACAGTTCAGGCCAGCACCACCCAGACCAATCACTCTATGCTCAGTTCTCAAGAGATGATAACCAACAAAACCCAAGTGTCTGATATTTGGTGGTGGCAGAGGCAGAAAAGATCAGGTCATATGGCAAAGATAATATTTGAGAAGCAAAGCAAGAAAAGATGATGACAATCTGTATCATTAACATTTTACAAATTACACATATTTCCTTTTTTTTTCTGATTTCATCCCCCTAATTCTTCCTCATCTCTGAAGCAGCAGGCCTGGCTGGGCTGCCCCTGGGAAGCCTCTGTTGGAATTCACTCAGGTTGGCTGGCAAAACATTAGGGAAATATTAGGGAAAGTTACAGATTAGTCTCAAACCTTTTGGAAGGCTGTAAGGTTTTATTGGGACAGGCTGAAGGCAGCCAGTCCATTATGTTAGGGAAAAGATAAAGATGATGAGAGGTTTTCCAAGTTAAGTGTGTTTATCCCACATCCCTTTGTCTCTAGTATTTTTCCTCATGTAAACTTTGTGCTGGATGGTCCTCTCAGGGGGAGGTGAAAGGGGAATTACCCATTAATGGTGTTTCCTCTGGGCCCTAGAACCAAAAGCTTTTCTCATCATAAAACCACTTTTTTCACCATGTTAATTATCCACAAGCATGTTGACTTAGAACCTCTGTTATGAAATTCATACTGAATAAATGTGAGGATGGACAGGGATCTGGTCAATTGGCTGCAGTCACCCTCTGAAAGCAGCTGATGACCATCCCTAGCCTACTTGAATCACTGAACCAGGTGTGAGAGTGCATTTATTCACCCATCGTTGAGTCAAGGACTGCAGAACAGACCTCTGCTCGTGGTGATTGACATCTCAAGCCTCTTCTGTGTTGCCCTCTCTCCAGTGTGTGCATCTACCTGGAGTGTCTTCATTGTCACTGCTGGAATCATGTCTCATGTGGCCAATCAAGCTCTGGAGACACAAACACCAGCAAGAAAGGTGTTACCCAGAGGAGCTTACCTATCCTGCCTGCTGCAGGGGAGGCCACACTGGCTCCCACAGGAACTCCCTGCTCTGTCCTCTGCCTTCTCAGAACTTATCTGGGCTCTCTGGCATCGGAGACCTTCATCAAGTCATTGCTCACATTTGCAAACTTTCACATCAAGAGAAAACCCCCTTTCAACCTGCCACTCCCCTGTCCTCTAGATCATTACAGCTCTCACCACCAGCCTTATCAACGTGAGGCTCCAACCACTATGGGCAGGCTTCAGCGATCCAACAAACAGACCCTGTGCCAGGTCAGAGCTGCTGCTGCAAGACTATCCTCTGCAGATGGGAATGTTCTCTCTGCATTGTGTGCAGGGCTACTGGGTGCTGGAAACATGCCCAGCGTGATGAGGGACTAGATATTATATTTTTTTAAAAAGTAACTAAAATAGACACTGTGGCTAATGACTGCCACCCTGGAGAGCATAGCACTGGGGATCTGGAGATGTGGGAGACATCATCCCGCCTCCCCTGGTTTTTCTTTGCAGAGTAGCTATCAATGGACAAGTGCTATCTTTTATATAATAGGTACTTCCTGTGCACAGGCACAAGTACTGGCCACTCTGTGAGGCCCTGGGAGTGCTAAACAGTGGGTTGTAGCCAGGTACTAGAGGAGTTCACAGCTGGGTCAAATTGGAAGCAGAGTGAAGAGCATGACCCTGCAAACCTGTGCTGAAAAATCAGGTAAGCTGCAGCAGAGGGGAGAGGACACCTCACTGTCCCCGGGAGCCCACTCTAATCTTCCCTGGCCCTGGCCACAGCCTGGAGTGTCATGAACTACACACATATGAAGTGTAAAATTTGATAGATTTTAAATATATTTGCATATATATATATATATATATATATATATACAATCATGGAGATGCAAGTTTTTCATTTAGGAACTGACAATAGTGGCTGTGCTGCTAGAGGGGATATAAATGCAGGGCCTCCTAGACAGCCACACTTAGACAGCAGTGGGCCCATTCACATGCAGAGTGCCCGCCCTGTACACCAGCCTCCCACCATCTGAAGGGGAGTACAGCTGCTCCCTGAAACATGGCCATTACTTTTTATCTGGAAAATCAACTTCCATCACCACTTCCCTGATCCTCACCCCTAATAGGAACCCAGAATCAAGGAGCCTCGCCAACCAAAGCCAAAAAGAAAGTTCCACTTTCCACGTCATCTCCACTATTTCTCAGCAAGTGAGCCATTGCAGAACATGTACCACTTTTACTCACTCTTGGGATGATCTATAATTGAAAGGGGAAAGGTTCCCTTGTTCCCCTCACAGGGCATGTGATAGGGGTGTAGCTCACTTCTTCAGATGGGCAGGTTGTGGGGCTCTGACCCCACAGCAGTGTCTAGGGGTGAATGTTTACATCTGAAGCACCAGTGGGAGTGTGTTTCAGGGTGCTATTTTAGTTTGCTGTCTACAGATGGCTCATGTTAACCCGCTCAATTAGACCCTCTACCTTGTCACAAGGACAGAGAGCTTTCTTAATACCAGGGTTTCTTGCCTTGGTGTAGGGCAAGAATCATCTCACATGGGCTTGGAGAATGAGTACAAGGTTTTATTGAGTGGGAGTAGCTCTCAGCAGATCAGGGAGCCAGAAGGGAGATGGTTTTCCTCTAGAGGTGGGATATTGGCGGCCCACCTCTTCTCCAGTGGTGAGACTCTTCTTCGACCACTCTGGCCAAACTCCACACCATTCTGCTTCTGCCCGTGGCCTGCCCGCATGCTGGTGCCTGATAGTGCATTCCTCTCAATGTCCATCCACCTCTGTCTTGCTCCACCAATATGCTTCTCTCAGTGTGATGGGTCAGGGTGGTCTTGGGAAATGCAACATTTGGGCACGAAGGTAGGAGTGCTTGTCCTCACCTAGGTCCGTGGTGGTGGACCCCTACCAGGGACCTCACTCTCCTCTACCCAGCCTTTCCCTTCCCCTGTTTTGCATCATTTGAAGGGACCACACTCTTCCCTTCCCAGCACTTCTGTATCATAATTACAGAACAGGTTGCTTTAGAAAAACAGATGGGAAACTCTGGTCCAGTCAAAGCCCCACAGTGAGTGTGAGGACACCCATAGGACATGCAGGAGCTTTCCTTGGAGGATGGACCTCCCAAGTCTATTTTGGCTGGCAATTGGAAAAGTCTTAGTCCCAGAAGAAGGAGGTGCTGAGGGCAGGCTCTCTCCCAGTTTGTTTATAAGCTGAGGCTGCCATTCGTGACTGACACTGTCTTGCCAGGAAACAGTATGTATCACATGTTAGTCTATTTTGGACAAAGGCAATCCTCCCTTGCTGTGAGATGGGACTCTTCCTCACTGGCAGTGCATTGGTGGTGTTGCTTGTGGATGACTCAGGGAACTGGCTTGAGATGGATGCAGCCCTGCCATGCATGGGTGTGGTGAGTTTGCCGCATGGGCTCAGCTGCTGCTGGCTCAGCCTTCTGGATGGAAGAGCCTTGGAAAAGAGAAGCAGGACTGGGATGAGGCTTAGAGTCCTCAGCTGTGGAGCTAGAGGCAACCTAAATCAACAGGAAATGCTCAGTCTCCCCATGTGCCCAACTCTACCCTATGATGCAACAAGAAAGTCCCTTGACCTCTCCTGCCATGTTTAATTGCTGCTAAATTGCCAGGATCTTCTTGATATCTCCCTAGACCTGCTCATACAGGCTGGAAGGGCAGCTCCTTGCAGAGGGAGGTGTGGGCCAGGAGCTGATGCTCTAACTCTGCTGTTCTGGGGTGCTTCAGCCAGGCTGATGGGCCTCACTGATCACCAAGGGTCCTGCTGGTTCTAATTCATCACTTCTAGGATGTGTAGCTCACAGAATTTCAATATTTCTGAAGATTTTTTCCTGGCTTTATTGAGACATAATTGAAAATTTTTAAAATGTGTATATATAAGGTACACAATGTGAAGTTTCGGCATATGCAAACAATGTGAAATGTTAACCACCATCAAGCTCATAAACATATCCATCCCTTCACCTTGTTGCCATTTGTGTGTGTGTTGGGGGGAGAATATTCCAGGTGCACTTTCTCAGCAGATTCCAAGTGTGCAGTTCATCACTAGGAACTATGGTTGCCATGCTGTGTGCCAGGTCTCTAGAAGGTACTCATCACAGAACTGAAAGTGTGTGCCCATTCACCCCCTCTCTATTTTCTTCACTCTCTGACACCACCCTTCTACTCTGTTTCCATGACTTGGACTTTTAAGGCTAATGGCTGGGTGAAAATCTGTGACATATGCACAGACGACCTGGGCAATGTGAGCACAGGGGCCGCCTTTTAACCATGGGTGGTTTATTGGAACTCCGCATGCCCAGGTACTTCCAGGCATACGTATGAGGCTGGATCACCCCTGCCCTGTGACCCATGAGCCCACTGCTGAGTGAGGAATGCCACCCAGTGGTCCTGAGTTTCCACATAGGGCCCCGTCCCTCACCCTGTGTCTCTTTCACAGAGAAGCTCAGAAGCATGGGTCATTCTCTGTGCATCATTTTCTGAGGCATGGGACTGGAAAGTGAGCCCCTGGGCAAGGCTGTGATGAGCCATGAATGTGTCAACATATGGAAAGCACTCAGTGGCTTTGCGGTTCCCCTACAGGACGTTGCTGTGGCACCTGTGCTGTGTAGGTGGGACATGCCTCCTGAGAAACACACTCCGACACACATTTAGTCACATTGCATGACATCCATGAAGACCCCCCAGAGTCCCATGCACACAAACCCACCCACCTAGAGGGACATGGCTGCTCCAGGGACTGTACAATGAGGCCAGGGTTGTTCACCTGCAAAAATTGCTCTTTTCACCACCCCTTGTGCCCAGAGGGAAGCTGGAATGAGATTGAAGGCAGCAGGAAAATCCTGCTTTTCTTTAATCTGGATTTTTTGTCGGTGAGTCAGTGATCCCAGAATACAGGCTATTTTCCTGAGGCAACCTACAATTACAGGGGAGAAGAGACCATGAGGACCAAGTCACGCTGTGTGGTGTTTCTGAGGTCTTTTACTCCCCTTGTGAACACAGAATCCCTGATGGAAAGCAGTGGTCAAAGGCCCCAGAAGCCAGCACAGACACCTTGGGGAGGTGCAGGCTTTCCCTGGAAGATGTGTCTCTCTAGTTCACGGTGGCTGCCAATCACAAAACTCTTAACCCAGAGTGAATTTGCTGCTGGGCAAAACTCCCCCTTTCACACAGCTTCAAGCTTGATACTGCCCCTCCTGACTGCTCTCTCCAGCCAGTGTCATCTGGAAGAGTCAGACAGGTTCAGCGCAGGCTGCTAGAACAAGGCTGGCTGGGCATGGAGACTCCTGCCTTACTCCAGCACCTTGGGAGGCCAAGGCATGTGGATTACTTTAAGAGATTGTTCACCACCTGCAGGGGCCTGTCCTGCAAACTCTGTCCCTGTGACAGATGAATAAATACCCTCCACACACAAAGTACAGTGAACAAGTCAGCTGCCCTCAGAGGACAATTGTCACTATGCAATCTTTCAATAGCTGTCCCTCCTCACGTTTATTCAGTTTAGATTTAATGACAGAAATTCTAAATCAGCATGCTTGTGGATAATTAATATGGTTAAAGATTTTATTCCAGGGCACAGAGCAAACACCATTGGGGGGTAATCTTCCTTTGACCTCCCCCCATATGGCCATCTGGCTCAAAGGTTCATTTTAAGACCACATGAGTAAACAAGGGAGTTAGAGTAGAGACAAAGGAATGTGGGGTAAACAGACTTAACTGGGGAAGCTTCTATTATCCCTAATTTTTACCCATGACCTAATGCTCTAAGATAAGAAAGAGTTGCCTTCAGTCTGTTCCATTATTACAAGTTACGATAACCTTCTGACCTTCCAAAAAGGTTTGAGACTATATCTTATAACTTTCTCTGATATTTAACTTAATATTTTGCCAGTCACCCTGAGTGAATCCCAACATTGTTTGAGGCCAGGAGATCAAGACTTGCCTAGGCAACATAGTGAGACCCCCATCTCTACAAAGCCAGACCCAGGGATAGCTCTGGGGAGGGTGGAGGAGTCACCATACAGACAGAGTAGAGTGGAGGTGGATTTTATTTTTTAGAAGTGGACACTGGTGATTGGGCTGTGTAAATGGGAAATCTCTCCTGAGAAAACATACAGCCTCACCTTCACAGAAATACCCACATTCACATCACATGGTGCAGCGTCACACAAGACACCACCAATCCGGAAGCATGCAAATTAGTAACCCCCAAAAGGAAGCACAGCTGTGGCCTCAAAATTTGGCCATGATTTTTCCCTGGGGAATTCAGGTTTTTAAAAGACACTTTCACTATGCTTATTCTTATCACAAGCCCAGAATCAGAGTAGCTCTTCACATTGAAACCAGCAAGGATGCCACATCTTTCTTGGCATCCAGATTTTTTTCACAATAATTCCAGAATACTTACTAGAGTCACACTTCAGAGGGAACACCAGCACTACTTGCAACACAGAAACAAAGCTTGATGAGGGGTACGTCGTGTTGTGAATTGTTTGCACAAGGCTGTTTCTCTCAATGAATATTGAAAATCTGATCAGAAATGTAGTCAACTGCTACAGCAATTAAAACAGCATGGTACTGCTACTGAAACAGAGATGTAGACCAATGGAACAGAACAGAGGTTCATTGGATAGGACAGAATGCGCACAGAGGCCTGGGATAGATTTTGTGTCCCCACAACACAGCAGTGAGCACAATTCATGGCATGTCGATGCTTACTGAATGGTACAACGTAGGACTGGGTGATTCCCTTTGTATCTGTTCTTATTCCAAGAGGCTCAATAACATGCTGTATGGTTGCATGATCCTTCAAATGCACTTATCTATCCTTTCAGTAATTTTTCACCTCCTCAGCCAAGAGCTTCTCCATCTGGGTTTCTGCAAGACCAATCTCAAACCCATAAAGCAATGGGTAACACCAACCCCATGAAGCTCACACGCCCAGCTGTGGAAGCAAACTTTATTTTACAGCAAGTCTACTTCACCACTACCAGCAGTGAAGCATGTTAAGTTTGTAGATTAGCCTTTGTTGTCAGAGAGATCCAGCTCTTGGTGTGTCTCCTGAACAATTTACTTGAGACTCACATTTCTCATCTGTATAATGAATAGAACCAAACTAATTATGCCTGAAAGTGATTGTGGTGCTTCAAGGAGGCAACATAGACAAGTGACCTTATAGTATCCAAGACACAACTTTATATCAGTTATCCTTTTTATTTTAATAACTTAAGCAGCTGCTTATTAAGTACAGTCACATGTGGTATAAAGACATTTCGATCAATGATTTCTTACATGTCTGTGGTGAGATGGGTGTACACAAACCTACTGTCCTGCATCATTAGATTAAAACAAAATTTTCAGTTAAAAATTTTAAGTAAGATGCTATGCAAATGAAAGACTAACAACAGAGATGGAATTTTTAGGGAGAGATAAAACTAATATGAGCATGAATTACCATCGCCATTTTAAAAACTATTTGGCACTATTCATGACAATAAAAGGTATGTTTCCTTTAACAATCTACTTAACAGAAATGAGTGCCATTATTATTCCAAAACCATTGACAAAAATACTCAAAGCAGCATTACTTGTCACAACCATAATTATTAAAAAAAGAAGAAGAAAATTCTTATGTCAATCAACAGTAGAGTGGATAAACTGTAACATGTGACTACAGTGGAATAGTATGCAACAAGGAAATGGAAGAACTACATTTACACTTTTTCACCTCCTCAGCCAACATGAATGAATTTTAAAATAATGTGAGCTAAAAAGTCAGACACCAAGAAATACATATTGACTTATTCTATGTATAATAGTCCAAACCTGGAGAAGTCTAAACAAGTCACTAGCAGTCAGAGCCATTACCTTAAGGAAGAAGACAATTAATGGTGGTGGGGAAATTTCAGGAAGGAACCAGGGATGTCTTCACTTGTGCCATCTCACCCTCTCAGATGTCAGGGTCCCAAAAGACGGTGCTGGCATAGTTGTTTCAGAAATCTCATGAAGAAAAGCAAATGATACACAGCATCAAACTCAATTCTCTAATGAAGTAGCTCAGACCGGATAGAGGGTGTCCACTTAGTTTTGTATCTTATTATGTAAAATGACGGTCCTTCAAAGATACAAATGTCATCCATAGCATAGACAGAATTATGTACTATCAGCACACTTTATCATGTGGAGTTCCCTGCATAATTTTTAGCCATCTGTGAATAAAAGATTCAGAATCTAAGTTATCAACCTAGAGAACAAATGAAGGCTAATTTTTGAAGACAGGAAATAGTTGTAATGCCATCTTCCCACAGAAGTTGGCACTGGTTTCTGGAAAATTTTCTTGGTTTCCCGAGAAATTAGAGAACTGAAGAGGAAGAAGCCTCATCTCAGAATCTGTGGTAGGGGTGGGAAGTGGAGGCTGCAAATGTGCTCAAGGTCAAACTTCTCCCCTGCCTTCCCATGAGACTGGAGATGTACCAGCGAGCCCAGAGTGAATATTCACTCTGCCATCCACCCCTGGGAAATCCCTTTAAACCCACAGTGAGGACAGAAACATGAACATACTATAACAAGTCTTAAAAGTTCAGAGGGTGATCATCAATTTTCCCTTTGCACACAGCAGAAGAACTTTTTCTCTGAGTTCAAGTAAATGCCTGTGAGAAAGATGTTTCCCACAGATTCCTTCCTTTCATTATAAATGACACTCAATGCCCAGCCCTACATCCCTTGTGCACAATCCCAAGGAGTGCTGATTAATCCAGACTAAAGGTTTTTATATCTCACTGAACAGAAAAGAGCAGGTATACTGCAGAGGTCACCTCTAATGAACACAGCACCCTCATAGCCCACAGAGACAGTTCTTACCTTTCTGACAACAAACTTTGAAAAGAACAAACCAAACCTCACACATATTTTCATTTTCTTTCTAATTTCATACCCCCTTCTTCAGCCCCTCAAGCAGCAGGGATAACCTGAAAGCCCTTAGGAATCCTTTCCCATCAGCTCCTACCTGGAAAGTAGTTCCCTACCTTGGGGGTCATCCCCTGTCATGAAGACACTCCCCACAATCCAGCCTTTAGAAACAAAAATGTCAGGACAAGTCATTAGAAAGAGTGACTCACTCACTCCTCTTCCTCCAGCAGAAGCCATGCTGCCTCACACATGATTCCCTGGTCTTTGCTCTTGGTAAACAAACCTTCCTACAGCCTCTCTGGCCAGAGTTCTATACTGGAAACATCACTTCCTCTCAGGATACGCTCAATCCCCTTCCCAGCAGAATCCCAGAATCAGGTTTCTATGCACTCAAGCATAAGTTGGTCCCTCATGAAGTGAGTTACTTCTGGGTACTGACTTCTTTCTCTTTCCTGGGATATTCTCTGCAATCACACAAAAGAAAACATTATGAGGATCAGATTCTGCAGTGCACTTCACATAGGTCTGTTATTCCCTTGGCAATGTTAGAAAACCAAAAGTGGAACAGTGGCTGAGCCATAGGTCAACATCTCCAAAAACCATGAGGATGCTGATGGAAAAATAAGAACTTTATTCACAAAATTTACCTTTAGAGTTGATTTAATAGGCAAACACACAATGCTTAATCCAAGAAGGAAAACATGTTCAGGAAAGTGTCTCTGCCATACAGCTAAAAATCAATGCTGTCATGTAAAAACCTCCCATAATGTTCATTTTCAGATTTTCATATCAAAATTAATTGAGAAGAAATCAGGAAAGCAAAATTTCTTTAGAAGATGAAGAAAAGGAGTCTTACATAGAGTTCTTCCTCCTCCAGGTTTTCTTCCTCATCCCATGATCTGAGTCCCACCGTGCTCGCCTGGTCATCTGAAGACACTGGAAGGACACAGAGGAAAGCTCAGCACCCCAGCCGTTGGTGGCTGTGAGTCACTCAGGCAGCTTTGTTGGATGTCGTGTATGGAGGTGGGTGATTATCAAGCACAGACTGAGTTGATGCTGGGTCATCCCCCTGGGTGGAAGATGACTGCCAAGGGAGGAAAATTTGAAAGAGATGAGACATGGAGGTCTCTGCCTTGTACTAGAAGCATCATGCAGCAACACAAAAGAGTCAACCAAAAATGGAATTTCAAATGCACATTAAGGTTCAATGGAAGGGTGCCTTCCTGCCTCTCACACATTTTGAAGCTGTTCTAAACAAACAGCATATTCAAGATGATGTCAGTACTCTAGGACCCAGTCATGCTGGTACTAGATTTAGCAACAGTTTTAAAGAATTTATTACTTGATCAAAAGCCTATGTTATGGATGAAATTGATTCAATTTTAGCCAAATTATTCTATTTATCACACATTCTTTTTTATATAGGTCATTAAATAATTAAACACTAAGTGCTACAATTAAAAATCATCATGATTTTCTTTTTGTAAGTCTTCTTCTGGAACCATGGTGTGTACACACACCTTTTTAAGCTTCTGCGATCAGGGACTCCAGCATCTTCAGTGTCACTCTCCCTGAGGAGTTTCCCTAAACATTAGGCTTCATTCAAACAGGTCAAGCTTCCAGAGCCTGCTCTACCTACACCAGTGAAGCTGAGATACATGACTCTGAATACCTTCTGCAATGAGAATAAGTTTTCAAGTTCAAATACATGTTATCTACTGAAATGAGGAAATACATAAAAACAGAAGTGAGCAAATTTATAAAACATTGCCCATGAGAAGGAGGATGATTTTTGTTAAGAAGCTTACAAGATGTTTTATGCCTAATCATTCAGACAAGCAAAATATTGGTATAAAATATCACAATTTTTTTTCTGGTATTAGGCTATTTATTAATATAATTTATTATACTTACAGACTTAGGTAAAACATATAGTCATCTCCAAAGACCCAGAAAATGTAGTTGCCTAAATCTAACAACTATTTATATTTTTAAAAACCTTATTTAAAGCAAGAATTGATAAATATTTCCTTGAAGTAATAAATATATCTCTATATTTTTATCTATCTATCCATCTATCATCTATGTTAGCCAAAAACTCGCATCAGAATTACCGGAGAAACAAACAAACAAACAAAAGCATTCATGTTGTTACAAACGAGATGAGGATACCCACTGTTACCACTATTGTTTTTTTTTTTTTTTTGTATTTTTTGCATTTTTTAAATTGCATTTTAGGTTTTGGGGTACATGTGAAGAACATGCAAGATTGTTGCATAGGCACACACATGGCAGTGTGGTTTGCCCCCTTCCTCCCCATAAAAATTCTATCTCATTTACTTTATGGTCTCCAAGAAATCTAGCACATAGAAAATATATATTTATATATATTACACAAAAACAGACAGAGAAGACTAGTCAGGCTGGCAGAGAGGGCTACATTTGATGACCAGGATGATAATAAACTACAGAACTTTTGAGGATTAATATGGAAATTTCCTTCTGTTTATGCTATCCTCCCTTGTGGAAGAAGGATGACAAAGATGAACAGGAAAGAAATGAGAAAAAGAGTCCTTGGCTTAGTGCTAAGATTCACCTAATGTAACACAAAATGTCTCCAAATGGTCTTGAACTATATGCTGTGACTGAGTCACAAGATTTCCTCATTCCTCCTACCTGGCTTGAGCTAAATTGCCATTGTCTTCTTCACATGTTGCAAGATTATGCTGCTATGCATTTATCTGTAGCATGAGATTTATACTTGCCTCAAAGCTAAATTTTATTTCCATTGGATTGATTGCTGTCCAGGTGACACTAGGCAGTCAAGAGGGAGATTTTTGATCATGGAGGAGGAAGATGGGTTGAGGCTAAGAGTCTTCAATTCAGATGTACAAAAAAGTTGCCACAACATGGTGGAAGCCAGGCTAATAACCAAGTGGTGCTTTGAGTTCTCATTTGTCACTCTCCTCAACATTTTTAGATGGCAGGATTTCAGCATTTTAGGATCTCAGCACTTTCTCCCCAGTGGAGGTCATATTACAAAATATACTAAAATACATCACTGATTTTTATAGGGTTTGGCCAGCTGCTGAGCCAAGTAACTTCAGAACTGACAGAGGTAGGCCACACAGGCCTATGTCATCCCTCACACCTCTCAGACTCTGTGAAATGGCTGAAAACATCTGGGTGTCTTTGTGCTTTTAACACTAATGACTATACCTGTCTGTGGGAAAATGTACCTCTCATGACTCTGGATTAGGTGACCACAAAGGCCACTTTATAATCATGGTCAGTGTCTGGAATCTCTGAGGCTCAGTGCTTTAAGGTCTGTAGGGAAATGCTGAACCCTCTACACAGGGACTAAAACCTCATGACTGAGGCATAAGTGCATGTTAGTAATTGAGAGCATCAGCACTGACCATGTGCCTGGGTTCCTGTTTTGACATTTTCATTTAGAAACTGCAGAGCTTGGGTTGCTCATCTTGGCACTTCATATTCTCCACTTGAGCAGTGGGAATACTAAGGCAAATGCCAGGTGTGGCTCTGGGAAGGGTTGAATGAATTAAAGTATATAGAGTGTTGAAAACCAAAAGTAAAATTGGAAGCTGTCCAACTAACTGAGTGGACCCCTCCTCTTGGCCAAGGGCATTCTAAAGAAAGCCTGAAACAGGAGTTCAGGCCATAATGGGAATGGTGGTCAGATACAATACATTATACCCTCCTTTCTCTGGTATTCAGACACAATTCAACCACATTCACATTAAAAAGAAACCTTAAGGCTGACAATACAGATGATTTGCAGTGGTAAGATACCAACATGGCAGAGAGCAGGCCCTGAAAGAAATCAAAGTCTTTTGCCCCAAAATACATTTCCTTGACATACTTTGAAATGGCCCCTTAAAGCTGTCTATTGTGGGCAAAATCTATATTCTGTAGAGAATACCCTTCCTTTTCTGGGTCTTTTTCCTCAAGTCAGGCAATCTATTTTCTCTGAAGCCTGTTACCTGGAGTGTTTATCTGCATAATAAGAACCCGGGTCTTCCCAACCACTTATCTGAACCCAGACACTTTTTTCTATTGATTCCAGGTTTTATATAAACTCTTTCAATCAATTGACAATCAGAAAATCTTGAAATCCTCCTTATGACTTGAAGACCCCACCTTCTCCCACTTTCCATTGCCCTGTTTTTCTAAACTGAAGAAATTTACATCTTGGATGTATTAATTGATGTCTTATGTCTCCCTAAAACATGTAAAAACCAAACTGTCACCCGAACAACTTGGGTATATGTACTCAGGACCTCCTGGGGCTGGGTCACCAGCATGTCCTTAACCTTGGCAAATTAAATTTCTAAATTGATTGAGACCAGTTTTAGATAACATTTGGTTTGCAATGTGTAATCATGATGGGTTTTAATTTTTAGGAAAGTACACTAGGGATTTATTGTGTCAATTGGAAATAACAATATTTGTTTATATGATTTATGTCCCAGGAACATTTTTCCATTTATGGATTCACATAAAGGGAAATGGCTGTCACATAAATGGCTGTAACTGCAGTTCCATTTTTGAGAATTTTGAATCCTCGAATAAGAGCAAAGTTGAACAGACAGATGGATTCAATTCCAAGTAAAACATCTATTGTAGTTATGTACTAATCTTTTGTTACAGTCGATAATGGACAAATTGGAAATACTTATATTATATCCTATAAAATAACCAGTGTTAATCACATGATAGTTCCTTCTTCAGTCAGCCTTTCCTTTTCATGCATGTGTTGCCTATGGAGGATACCTATCTTTGTACGTCAATTGAGTATAGTTTATTTCAGGAAGGAAGACATGGGGTGGATGCTGCTCTTTCATCTTATTTGCTTGGGGCCAACTGCTGAGGAATGTTCCCAGCACAGAAAGGAGTTTATCAATATTTATTTATTTATTTTTTTTAGAGAGAAAAGGAGAAAGAAAAAAGGAAACAGCAAAAGAAAGAAAAAAAAGAATGAAAGAGAGAAAGAAAGACGACGAGAAAGAGGGAGAGAGATTGGGATTCTTGTTTTATTGCCCAGGCTAATGCAGTCTAAAAATGGGTATTAAAAACCTCTTTTATGCCAATAATTGTGCTTAACAATGGAGACAGGAAGGAATAGGGGATGAAAATAACAAATAAGCAGACAACCAATATTTTATTTAAACCTGTGAAATGCTATGCAATTGCTGAGGAGGGATTTATTTCCAATTATGTGGTCACTTTTAAAACAGGTATAATGTGATACTGAGAAAAATGTATGTTTTGTGGATTTGTGGGAGAATATTTCTGTAAATATTTGTTAAGTCTAGTTGTTCCAGGTCTGAGTTCAAGTCCTGGATATTCTTGTTAATTTTCTATCTTGATGATCTAATATTCACAGTGTAATGTTAAAGTCTCCCA
Source organism: Plecturocebus donacophilus (assembly GCA_004027715.1). NCBI lineage: Eukaryota > Metazoa > Chordata > Mammalia > Primates > Pitheciidae > Plecturocebus > Plecturocebus donacophilus. Next base: position 18,507 of record PVKP010017708.1, on the reverse strand, counting down.
TTATTATTGTGTGGGAGTCTAAGTCTCTTTGTAAGTCATTAAGAACTTGCCCTATGTATCTGGGTGCTCCTGTATTGAGTGTGTATATATTTAGGATCGTTAGCTCTTCTTGTTGCATTAATCCTTTCACCACCATGTAATATCCCTCTTTGTTTTTTCTGTTCTTTGTTGTTTTAAAGTCTGTTTTATCAGAGACGAAAATCACAGCTTCTGGTAATGCTAGCTGACTGTTTTACCCATTAGTTGATGTAGATTCTTCATTATGGTGATGCTCTTTACCTTTTGGTATGTTTTTGGAACGGCTGATACTGGTTGTTCCCATCCATGTGTAGTGCTTCTTTCAGAAGCTCTTGCAAAGCAGGCCTGGTGGTGATGTAATCTCTGAGTTCTTGTTTGTTCGCAAAAAATTTTATTTTTCTTTCACTTATGAAGCTTAGTTTGGCCGGATATGAAATTCTAGGTTGAAAGTTCTTTTCTTTAAGGATGTTGAATGTTGGCCCCCACTCTCTTCTGGCTTGTAGGTTTCTGCTGAGAGATCTGCTGTGAGTCTGATGAGCTGCCCTTTGTGGGTAACCCAACCTTTCTCTCTGGCTGCCCTTAGCATTTTCTCCTTCATTTCAACTGTGGTGAATCTGACGATTATGTGTCTTGGGGTTGCTCTTCTTGTGGAATATCTTTGTAGTGTTCTCAGTATTTCCTGGACTTGAATATTGGCCTGCCTTGCTAGGTTGGGGAAGTTTTCCTGGATAATATCCTGAAGAGTATTTTCCAGCTTGGATTCATTCTCTTCGTCACATTCAGGTACACCTATCAAATGTAGATTAGGTCTTTTCACATAGTCCCATATTTCTTGGAGACTTTGTTCATTCCATTTTACCCTTTTTTTCCCTAATCTTGCCTTCTCATTTTATTTCATTGAGTTGATCTTCAACCTCTGATATCCTTTCTTCTGCTTGATCAATTCAGCTGTTGAAACTTGTGCGTGCTTCATGAAGTTCTCTTGTTGTGTTTTTCAGCTCCATCAATTCACTTATATTCTTCTCTAAGTTGTCCATTCTTGTGAGCATTTCGTTAAATCTTCTTTCAATATTTTTAGTTTCTTTGCATTGGGTTAGAACATGTTCTTTTAGCTCACAGAAGTTTCTTATTATCCACCTTCTGAAGCCTGATTCTGTGAGTTCCTCACACTCATCCTCCGTCAAGCCTTGTTCTCTTGCTGATGAGGAGCTGCAATCCCCTGTAGGAGGAGAGGCATTCTGATGTCGGGTGTTCTCAGCCTTTTTGCACTGATTTCTTCCCATTTTTGTGGATTTATCCACCTGTCATCTTTGTAATTGCCGACTTTTAGATTGGGTCTCTGAGTGGACGTCCGGCTTGTTGGTTATGAAGTTTTTTCTGTTTCTTAGTTTTCCTTTGGGGGGCACCCCTTCCCCCCAGAGCTGGGCCTTCCCAGGTTCAGCTGTGCTTGCTCTCAGTCCTCAGTGCTTCCAATTGCTGTTCTCCTTGTGGGGATGGGACCAGCGGAGCCCGACTAAAAGTTAGGCACCCAGTCCCGTATACTCAGCACTGAGAAGTGCTGCATTGACCAAAAGAGTTGCACTGGTGACCCATGTGGCTCCTTCTCCGGGAATCTCCCAGTCTGTGGGCATCAAAAATTCATCTGCAATTGCGGCATCCACTCGCTCTCTGTGCTTTCACTGGGTGCTACAATTCTGAGCTGCAGCTATGTGGTCATCTTGGATCTTTCCAGGAGTTTATCAATATTTCTAAGTACTGCTTCATAATATTCAGAACATGCCTTTGACCCTGTTGTCAGAGGTATCTGGGGCAGCTCTGTATTTTTCACATCAATGGCTTTGCCATATCCTGCAGTTACATCTACTGTTGTCTGCCCTAAGTTACATGACTGCTGCAACCACCTTGTAATCACAGACAGTGGTTGGGTTCTCCATAGACTCATGTAAATCTAGGACTTGCATGTGTGAGGGAACCAACCTATGGCTACCCATGATGGTAGGGTTGACAGCCATCCTTCTCAGGGTAATAACTGCAGTTCAGTAACTTATTATCAATGCAGCTTTATGGTTATATCCCTAGGTACACATCTTGCCTCCTTCCCTTAGGGTCTTAGAAGCATGGGCACATTCATTAGCCTTTCGGTTTCTTCATCCAAGGAGTGTGTGGGTAGTAAGCAATCACTATTTAGGTGAGGTCTGTAGTGAGAATTGAACGAGTTTATTGAAATAAACTGTGTGTTGTAGATCTTCAGGATGGTAAATTCAAAAAGAGCTGACTTGCTTGATATCTCACAATTTAACACATTCCAGAGCTGCATGCAAACCCAAGAGATAAGCTCCCAAGTCAGGGGTAATGCCGTAATGCACAACTGCTTTGTCCAAAAATAGTCATTTCAACTTAATTCTAAATGTGTGGCCAAAAAAAAAAAAAAAAAAAAAAAAAGAGATATGCGTGTCCTAAATGCTTTTGGTGACATCCTAATTCCACACAGTAGCTACTTCTGAAAAAAAAAAAATTTAAGTGCCTCTTGTCTACAAAATAAGCCAGTGACGTGATGAAATATCAACAGATACCTGGTGAAATGGAATGAACACCAGTTTACCGGGGGAGGACAATTATCAGCCATAGTGGAAGGTTCTAAGCATATGACATCATATCCTGTATGATTTCTTTCTCTTAAATGTAAAGTGGCTCAAACTGAGCGTGTTGCCAAGTTATGGAGATGATCATAGCTTAACCTTGGAAAAGCACTCTGGATGGTGTCATGGGAGATCTGATTTGTGCATTTCTTCCTTCTGAGGAGGGTAATACGTTGGGTGAAAGCATATTATTGTTATCTCTGTGCATAGGGAATTTTTGTTAATCCACAAAAATATGTTTAAAAATATGTTTTGGTAGGTAAACTGGCCTAGACACAGATATTACCAGTATGTATTTGGGAAAACTTGTCATATCAGTAGAAGCAACAAGCTCTCAAATACTGTGAACTAAATATAAATTTAGACTGATGAAAAGACGGAAGCAATGGGAATAGCAATATTAGGTTTCTTTTTTGTGCATTTTCCTTCACATTTCCACATTCCAGATTCACTTCAGATTCTGAAGTGTAGTGTTTAGAAGATCATTGATGGTAGAAAAGCAGAAGCACAAGAGACATTCCTGTATTCTTCCAGTCAACACCTAAGAGAGAAGTTAGGTATGCAGAATCTAAACAGAAATCCTACATTTCACTCTGTGGAAAAATAATAAATACGATAGCATGAACAAAGAATTAAAACTATAAATTGAGGAGATCCAAGATGGCTGATTAGGAGCAGCTCAGGATTGCACCTCTCAGTGAAAGTGCAGAGGGTGAGTGGACACCGCATTTCCAGATGGATTTTTATTACCCCCAGACCAGGAGATTCCCAGGCGGAGCAGCCCCGTTGGCTGGCACAGCTGCTTTGCTGGCACCCCAGCACGGCAGTTCTCCATACAAAGTACACTGGTCTATGTGCCCTTTTAACTGGTGAGTGGAGCTATGGGAAGGCAGATTAAAAAGGGGACTGAATCAGGGAGCCAGCCCAGGAGATTCCCAGGCAAAAATACCCTATGAATCTCAGCGCTGCTGTTTCAGCCTGTGCAGTGTGTCCCCACAGAGGAAATCACACAGATCCCGGTGTCTTTTCCACAGGTGACTGGAACACCTGGGAGTTGACCATTCAACGAAAAACCAAAAGGCTCTGGGATAGCAAGCCAGGTGATCAGGCTCAGCTAAAACAGCAATTGGAAACGCTCTCAGTTGAGAGTTTCACAGCAGGCACAGCTGAACCCGGGAGGGTCCAGTTCTGTGGGGGTGGGGCATCTGCCATTACCGGGGCACTCCACCACTACTGAGGTAGTCCGCCATTGTGGAGGCAGCCTGCTGTTGCCGAAGGAACCCGCCATTGCCGAGGCAATCTGCCATTACAGAGGTGGGCCACTATTGCCGAGGCAGCTCTAATTACACTCATATAAGCAGGACTGCAGGGAAGTTCACACAGCAGCTGGGCGGAGCCCACAGCAGCACAGCAAAGCCTCTGCAGGCAGACAGTGACTGGTCAGCCTCCTTGCTGGGCAGGGCAGCCCTGAAAAAAAAAAAGGCAGTGGCACACGAGAAACTCATAAATAAAGCCCTAACTCCCCGAGACAGAAGACCTGGGGGGAAAAAAGGGGTTTATGAGTTCTGCAGTAGCAGACTTAAACGTACCTGCCCAGCAGCTCTGAATAAACAACGAAGCTCACAACTCAGCAGGTGAGCTCCTATAAAGGACAGACTGTATCCTCAAGCAGCTCCCTGACCCCCATATATCCAAAGAGTCACCTCATAAAGGAGAGATCAGACTGACATTTGGCGGGCATCCTTCTGGGACAAAGATAGCAGAAGAAGAAACTGGTAGCAACCTTTACTGTTCTGCAGCTACTGCAGGTGATGCCCAGACAAGCAGGGCCTGGAATGCACCTCCACAGTCCTATAGCAGAGGGGCCAGACTGTTAGAAGGAAAACTAAGAAACAGAAATAAATTCATCATCAGCAAACTAGATGTCCACTCAGAGGCCCAATCTCAAAGTCAGCAACTACAGAGATGACAGGAAGATAAATACACAAAGATGGGAAGAAACCAGTGCAAAAAGGATGAAAACACCTGAAACCAGAACACCTCTCCTCCAACAAGGGATCACAACTCCTCACCAGCAAGGGAACAAGGCTGGACAGAGACTGAGTGTGATGAAATGACTGAATTAGCCTTGAGAAGGTGAGTAATAAGAAACTTCTGTGAGCTAAAAGAACATGTTCTAACCCAATGCAAAGAAACTAAGAACGTTGAAAAAAGATTTGACGAAATGCTAACGAGAATGGACAAGTTAGAGAGGAATATAAGTGAATTGATGGAGCTGAAAAACACAACATGAGAACTTCGCAAAGCATGCACAAGATTCAACAGCCGAATTGACCAAGCAGAAGAAAGGATATCAGAGGTTGAAGATCAACTCAATGAAATAAAATGAGAAGGCAAGATTAGAGAAAAAAGGGTAAAGGGGAATGAACAGTCTCCAAGAAATATGAGACTATGAGAAAAGACCTAATCTACATTTGATAGGTGTACCTGAATGTGATGAAGAGAATGAATCCAAGCTGGAAAATGCTCTTCAGGATATTATCCAGGAAAACTTCCCGAAACTAGCAAGGCAGGCCAATATTCAAGTCCAGGAAATACAGAGAACACCACAAAGATATTTCTCAACAAGAGCCACCCCAAGACACATAATTTTCAGATTCACCAGGGTTGAAATGAAGGAGAAAATGCTAAGGGCAGCCAGAGAGAAAGGTTGGGCTACCAACAAAGGGAAGCCCATCAGACTCACAACGGATCTCTCAGCAGAAACCGTACAAGCCAGAAGAGAATGGGGGCCAATATTTCACAATCTTGAAGAAAAGAACTTCCAACCCAGAATTTCATATCCGGCCAAACTAAGCTTCATAAGTGAAGGAAAAATAAAATCCTTTGTTAACCAGCAAGTACTCAGAGATTTCATCACCACCAGGCCTGCTTTACAAGAGCTCCTGAAAGAGGCTCCACACATAGAAAGGAAAAACCAGTACCAGCCACTCCAAAAACATACCAAATTATAAAGAGCATCAACACAATGAAGAATCTGCATTGACTAACGGGCAAAGCAGCCAGCTAGCATCAAAATGGCAGGATCAAATTCACACATAACAATATTAACCCTAAATATAAATGGACTAAATGCCCCAATCAAAATACACAGACTGGCAAATTGGATAAAATGCAAAACCCATCAGTGTGCCGTAACCAGGAAATCCATCTCACATGCAAGGATACACAAAGGCTCAAAATAAAGGGATGGAGGAAGATTTACCAAGCAAATGGAGAGCAAAAGAAAGCAGGGGTTGCAATTCTCATCTCTGATAAAATAGACTTTAATCCAGCAAAGATCAAAAGAGACAAAGAAGGACATTATATAATGGTAAAAGGATCAATGCAACAAGAAGAGCTAACTATCCTAAATATATATGCACCCAATACAGGAGCACCCAGATACATAAGGCAAGTTCTTAATGACTTATAAAGAGACTTAGACTCCCACACAATAATAGTGGGGGATTTTAACACCCTATTGTCAATATTAGACAGATCAATCAGACAGAAAATTAACAAGGATATTCAGGACTTAAACTCAGACCTGGAACAAGCAAATCTAATAGACATTTACAGAACTCTCCACCCCAAATCCACAGAATATACATTCTTCTCAGCACCACATCACACCTACTCTAAAATTGACCACACAATTGGAAGTAAATCACTCCTCAGCAAATGCAAAAGAACGGAAATCATAACAAACAGTCTCTCAGATCACAGTGCAATCAAGTTAGAACAAAGAATTCAGAAATTGACTCAGAACCACACAGCTTCATGGAAACTGAACCACTGGCCCTTGAATGTTGACTGGATAAACAATGAAATGAAGGCAGAAATAAGGATGTTCTTCAAAACCAACGAGAATGAAGACACGACATACCAGAATCTCTGGGACACATATAAAGCAGTCCCTAGAGGAAAATATATAGCAATAAGTGCCCACATGGGAAGCAAGGAGAGATCTAAAATTGACACCCTATCATCAAAATTGAAAGAGCTAGAGGAGCAAGATCAAAATAACTCAAAACCTAGCAGAAGACAAGAAATAACTAAGATCAGAGCAGAACTGAAGGAGATAGAGACACAAAAAGCCCTTCAAAAAATCAATAAATCCAAGAGCTAGTTTTTCGAAAAGATCAACAAAATAAACAGATCACTAGCCAGATTAATAAAAAAGAAAAGAGAGAATAACCAAATAGATGCAATAAAAAACAATAAAGGGGATATCACCACAGATTCACAGAAATTCAAACCATCATCAGAGATTATTGCAAACAACTGTATGCACATATACTGGTAAGCCTGGAAGAAATGGATAAATTCCTGGACACTTGCCTCCTCCCAAGTCTAAACCAGGATGAAATTGACACCCTGAATAGACCAATAAGAAGTTGAGGTAGCGATTAAGAGCCTACCACCCAAAAAAAGCCCAGGTCCAGATGGGTTCACAGCTGAATTCTACCAGACAAACAAAGAGAAGCTGGTGCCATTCCTTCTGAAACTATTCCAAATAATCCAAAAAGAGAGAATCCTTCCCAAATCATTTTATGAGACCATCATCCTGATACCAAAACCCAGCGGAGACTCAACAAGGAAAGAAAACTTCAGGCCAATATCCATGATGAACATAGATGCAAAAATCTTTAATAAAATACTGGGAAGCTGACTGCAACAGCACATCAAAAAGATTATCCACCAAGATCAAGTAGGATTCATCCCGGGGATGCAAGGCTGGTTCAGCATAAACAATTCTATAAACGTAATTCACCACATAAACAGAACCAAAGTCAAAATTCACATGATTTTCTCAATTGATGTGGAGAAGGCCTTTGACAAAATTCAACAGCACTTTATGCTAAAAATCCTCAATAAACTAGGTATTGATGGAATGTATCTCAAAATAATAAAAGCTATTTATGACAAACCAACAGCCAGTATCATACTGAATGGGCAAAAACTGGAAGCATTCCCTTTGAAATCTGGCACTAGATAAGGATGCCCTCTCTCAGTACTCCTATTCAATATAGTACTGGAAGTTCTAGCCAGAGCAATCAGGCAAGAAAAAGAAATAAAGGGGATTCAAATAGGAAAGGAGGAAGTCAAATTATCTCTATTTGCAGATGACATGATTGTATATCTAGAAGACCCCATTGTCTCAGCCCAAAATCTCCTGAAACTGATAAGCAACTTCAGCAAAGTCTCAGGATACAAAATCAATGTGCAAAAATCACAAGCATTCCTATACACCAGACTTAAAGAGAGCCAAATCAAGAACAAACTCCCATTCACAATTGCTACAAAGAGAACACAATACCTAGGAATACAACTAACAAGGAACGTAAGGGACCTCTTCAAGGAGAACTACAAACCACTGCTCAATGAAATAAGAGAGGACACAAACAGATGGAGAAAAATTCTCTGTTCATGTTTAGGAAGAATCAATATCGTGAAAATGGCCATACTGCCCAAAGTAATTTACACATTCAATGCTATCCCCATCAAGCTACTAATGACCTTCTTCTCAGAACTGGAAAAAAACCACCTTAAACTTCATATGAAACAAAAAGAAAGCCCTCATAGCCAAGTCAATTCTAAGCAGAAAAAAAAAAAAAAAAACAATGCAGAAGGCATCATACTACCAAACTTCAAACTATACTACAAGGCTACAGTAATCAAAACAGCATGGAACTGGTACCAAAACAGAGATATAGACCAATGGAACAGAACAGAGGCCTCGGAGGCAACACAACATATCTAGAACAATCCGATCTTTGACAAAGCTGACAAAAACAAGCAATGAAGAAAGGATTCCCTGTTTAATAAATGGTGTTGGGAAACCTGGCTAGCCATGTGCAGAAAACAGAAACTGGATCCCTTCCTGACACCTTACTCCAAAATTAACTCCAGATGGAATAATGACTTAAACATAAGACCTAACACCATAAAAATCCTACAAGAAAATCTAGGCAAAACCATTCAATACATAGGCGTAGGCAAGGACTTCATGACCAAAATGCCAAAAGCATTGGCAACAAAAGCCAAAATAGACAAATGGGACCTAATCAAACTCCACAGCTTTTGCACAACAAAAGAAACAGTCGTTAGAGTGAATCAACAACCAATAGAATGGGAAAAAATTTTTGCAGTCTACCCATCTGACAAAGGGCTGATATCCAGAATTTACAAAGAATTAAAATAGATTTACAAGAAAAAGCAAACAAGCCCATTCAAAAGTGGGCAAAGGATATGAACAGACACTTTACAAAAGAAGACATACATGAGGCCAATAAACATATGAAAAAATGCTCATCATCACTGGTCATTAGAGAAATGCAAATCAAAACTACATTGAGATACTATCTCACACTACTTAGAATGGCGTTCATTAAAAAATCTAGAGACAACAGATGCTGGAGAGGATGTGGAGAAATAGGAAAAATTTTACGCTGTTGGTGGGAGTGTAAACTAGTTCAACCATTGTGGAAGACAGTGTGGCAATTCCTCAGAGACCTAGAAATAGAAATTCCATTTTACCCAGTAATCCCATTACTGGGTATATATCCAAAGGATTATAAATCGTTCTACTGTAAGGAGACATGCACACGAATGTTCATTGCAGCACAGTTTACAATAGCAAAGACCTGGAACCAACCCAAATGCCCATCAATGATAGACTGGACAGGGAAAATGTGGCACATATACACCATAGAATATTATGCAGCCATCAAAAACAATAGGTTCGTGTCATTTGTAGGGACATGGATGAACCTGGAAACCATAATTCTCAGCAAGCTGACACGAGAACACAAAATCAAACACCACATGTTCTCACTCATATGCGGGTGTTGAACAACGAGAACACATGGACACAGGGAGGGGAGCACTACACACTGGGGTCTGTTGGGGGGAAATAGGGGAGGGACAGTAGGGGGTGGGGAGTTGGGGGGAGATAGCATGGAGAGAAATGCCAGTTGTAGGTGAAGTGGAGGAAGGCAACAAATCACACTGCCATGTGTGTACCTATGCAACAATATTGCATGTTCTTCACATGTACCCCAAAACCTAAAATGCAAGAAAAAATAAAATTTTAAAGAAAAATAAATAAATAAGAGAATAAAAAACTATTAATTATAGAATAAGTAGGAAAAGTATTTCTTGAACAACCTTACTACCCCATTTGGAATAACACCATTCTGTAGGTGAATATGAATAGACCTTCACAGTAACAATATACTTGAGAAAAGAAGTATAAAGCTGAGAATCTCTTTAACATTCTGCATATAGAAAATCTGAGATAGTCTACAAGAATGTTATTCATGCTAACAAATTTATCAAAATTGCAAGGTATGAGGTAAATACTCAAACGGCAGTTGTGTTATTATGCATTCAACATAAAGAATCCAATAGGAAGATTACAAATGTAACTCCATGGATAATAACCTCTGAAATCATTAGATACTTATAAATAAATCTAACCAATGAGGTGAAATACTTGTAACCTGGTAAGAACAGAACATGACTGAAAGGAAGTAAAGAAGATACAAATAAATGAAAAGGCATCCTGTATTCACAGACAGGAAGACAAAACCTGACTAACACACAATACTACAAAATGATTCACAGACTGACTACAGCTATTATCAAACTGGTAACAGCTATCTGTGCAGAAATGGAAAAGATAACCCCAAAATTTTTATGAGTTCTTATATATCTCAAATAACCATGATACTGTTGAAAAAGAATAGCATTGGAAGATACACAGTCATGAGATTAAAATCTATTGGAAGAAAAGACGCAAAAATTCAGACAGCATGGCCCTAGCATGGGGGCACACAGAAGTATTGGAGATATGGAATACATAGCCCAAATTAAATGCATGCATATACAGTCAATGGATCTTCAAGAAAGGTGCCAAGAATACACAATGGGAAAAGGAAGTCCTCTTTAACAAATGATGTTAAAACTGTACATTCTCATTTAAATAAAGAAATTGAGCAGTGTGCTCAAGGTTGTGCTTCTTCCTCCATTTCCAAGACACTGGAGCTTTTGCAAAGAGCCCAGAGGAAATTTTCATCCTGTTCCCCATGCCCAGAGAGCGCCCTTGATATGAGGAGTAAACAGCAAGGACAAACAAATGGATGTGCTGCTATGACACCTAACAGTTCGGAAGGTGAGGATCAGTTTCTCCCTAGCATCTGGGCATACTGTGGAAGAATTTTTGTCTCCAGGATTAAGTAACTACCATGACAGAACTGTGTCCCAAACCAAAGACTTTAACATTTTGCAGTGGCGGAGGCAGAAAAGAGGTGTCCTGAGAAAGACCATATTTAAATAATAAAGCAAGAAGTGGTGATCACAAACACAGGGTACTCATATTTCTCACCATTATGACATTAAACTCTGACATGAACAAACTTCGTCCATGTTTTCTTTTTCTTCTCTTTCTACATGCTCCCTCAGCCTCCCTAAAAGCAGGCATAACCTGAAGGCACCTGGGAACCCTGCTTTATTAGATCCCACCTGTAATCTTGTTGCCTACCTGGAAAGGCATCTTCTTCACTGTTGAGATTTTCCAGAATCCACTCTTTAGAACCACCAACATCAGAGTAAGTCCGAGAGAGGTGCCCTCACTTCTACTCTAGCTGAAGCCACATCGTCTCACTCAACATCCCCTGGCTGGTCCTCTGGGTTCACAAGCATTCATAGAGCCCCTCCAATCAGAGTTATACACTTGCAAAATTATTTGCTCTCACCAGACCCCCAATATTCTTTAAACAGAACCCAGAATCAGGTTTCTATATATTAAAACCAGCAAGTTTGTTTCTCAGCAACTGAGATACTTCAGGTATGTACCATAGCTAGGGAGTGATGAACTCTGCAATTAGACAAAATAAGACACTATGAGGATCAGATTAATTCTTCTGCACCCCTCACACAGATCTATTAGTCTCTTGATGACCACAGAAAACTAGTTGTAAAACAATGGTTGAGTCGAAGGCCAAGAATAAAAAATGCTAGTATAGAGGACACCTGTGGAAAAGACAAGACCTTTTCCCCACAAAGTTTATCTATGAAGTTGGTTTACATTGGCAAATGCACAATACCTAAATCAAGGAGGAAAACTGGTGTTGAAGAAAATTCCTCAGCATTACAGTTGATAATGGATGCTGTCATTTAAAAACATTCTAATATATCAAGTATCCAATGTCAAGACACTTGCACTGAATTCCACTCACACAAAGAGAATTGGACATGTTGTATATATGTCATACACACATAAAATCTGTGCCTTCTCAGATGTTTATATCAAAATTAACAGAAAGAAAGAAACCAGGAAAGAAACAATTTCTTTTTTGTTTTGTTTTATTTGGAATTTGAAGTTCCAAGATGCATGTACAGGACTGTGCAGGTTTATTACATAGGCAAACATGTGCTATGGTGCTTTACTGCATGTATCAACCCATCACCTAGGTTTAAGCCCCACGTCCATTCTCTATTTATCCTGATGCTCTCCCTCCACATTCCCCACCCTGACAGGACATTCTTTAGAGAACAAAGAAAGGGGTTCTTACCTCATCATCATCCTCTGAAGTGGTGCTCCTGCAGTCCTCAGGAGGAGCTGGAGGGAGACAGAGGAAAAGTCAGTGCCCTGGTCGCTGAAGACTGTCAGTAACTCAGGGAGCTTTGTTGAGTGTGGCATATGGAGTGAGAGACTGAAGATTCTGAGACCATCTCAGAGAAACAACTATGTTCAGTAACAGTGAGGGAGTCTCACCAGATATCTTGCATCCTAGACAATGCCAAGACCTAATAATACTCTCACATCTCCAATTCCCAGAAGATATTAACTAATCAAACAGCAAGGCCTTCATATTCGCTGTCACACAGGTAGGAAAAACTGGTCTCCTGGGAAAAGTAATCATTAAATACCAGAGCAAGAAAGGATGGTTACAAACGCAGCCCACAAAGCCCATGGACACACATCCTCTCATCTCTATCTTATTAAAATACAACAGGAGCAAGTCAGACTTCTACAACTATGATTTTTTTTTCTTTTTTTGGTTCTGACTTCATAACCCCCTTCCTAGGTTCCAAAGCAACAGGTGTAACCCAATTGCTCCCAGAAATACTCCTAGGGTATGATTCTCTACCTGCAGAAATTGTCCTATCACAGTTTCCCTCATGGATGGTGTCCACTGGCCAATCTTTAGAGACACAAATCTCAGCAAGAAGTTATTTCAGAGAGTGACTCACCCACCCGCCTACTCCAGGTGAGGTCACACTGGATTACACGAGATCGCTCTGAGCTTTCCTCAGTGTTCTCAGACTCTCTCTAGGCTCTGTGGAGTCAGAGGTCTTGAACAAGGCATTGCTCACACTTTCCAGCCTTCCAGTGAGAAACAAAAGCTGAAGGAATCATCTTTCAATTTTTTCCTTCCACTGGCCCATTATAGGTCTCACCTCCAATCTCACCACTCTGAGATCACAACTTTGAAGTGCAAGATTTGAGTGAGAGGCGATCAACAATCAGACCCTAGGCCAGGCTCACTGCAGATGGCTAAGACAGCATTCTATGGGATGGAAATGCTCTCTGCTGTAAGGCTACTGGGCCACTGCTGTTGTGATGAGGTTTTAAATTTTTCATTGCATATATTTAAATATATTTAACTATAAAGGGGCATGCATATGACTGAGAAGCACACTAGATGGGACAGTTCCAGAAATCCAGAAATGAGGAAGACATGACTCCCCTATCCTGGTGTTTTTTGCAGAATCGTTTGCTATTCTGAGCCTACCATACATTTATAGTTATTTCCTGGGCATCTGAACAAAGGCCAGTCACTGTGTGGGACTGGGGATATGACAGTGAGGACAACATCCAGGTCCAGAAGGATTCCAGCAGGAAAGCGCTTGCACCCAGTGGAAGAGCATGGCCCTGCACACCCTGTCTAAACCAGATCAGAGCAGCAGGAGTAGAGGGATGGAGGCATCTTACTGTCCTCAGAAGCTTGCCCTAATCTCCAGAGATTCTGACTCAGAAGCTGGGCAGGCTCCAGGATAAGTGTGGGGCTCAACAGGCTGGACAGGCTGAGAAGGAAACCCTTCCACACCTGCACTAGATCCCAGCCCAGGGGTGACCTAGAACTCATCCCAGAGGTGTGTTCATTAAAACATCCATGGAGCCTAATATGTCCTTCCCTGGACTGAGCTCTGGGGTAAGGACAAATGAGGAAGACACAGTCATTGCCCTCGCAGTAAATGCCCATGGCCAGGGTTCCTCTATTCAACTGTGGGAAGACTCAGAGTTTGATATGGAAGATTTTAAACCATCTCCAAAATAAGTGGAAACTGAGGTGTTATAGATGCCACAGAAGAGTTGCAAGGATGACCTGGACTCTGGGATCAGTCCTCATCCATTTGCTGAGATCACCCTGCACTGAAACTCATGTCCCTCCCGACCAGCCCTGCTACTTGTGAATGCTGCAACTGCCCATGCCAAGAGCTGGGGGATTCTGTCCAGTTGAAATGCATTTCTGGACCAGAAAACCTTTTGCCAATAGTCTCTATTGAAGAACTGTTCCTGAGGACACTTCCAGAAGAGGTGAAAAATAAAAACGTATCTGTCCCAGCCTGAGGAAGATCAGGTCTAAGACCTCTCTGTGTCTGGCCTGACCCTGAGGTCCATTCCTACTGACTTTTGTCCTGTCTGCTCTGTGTCAGAAAAACAGGGACCTGATTCCTATTCTGCCCTTCTCAGCAATTTCTCCTGGTGTCATTGCCATCATCACACAAAGAGATGGAGAAGACATGATACAGGAAGGAAGCTCCTTTCTCAAGGCATTTAGGATGATGTTCACACCAAGCTTTCAACAGAGAATAAGGCCAAGTCCTACTCACTCCTCTTCAGAAGAGGTCTCATATCCTGCCTGGGCACTGATGATAATGCTGAACTGATGCCCCTAACATTGCAACCTTGAGATTCTCTTTTACCAATGTCCCAAGTGTCCTTATTTTTTCCCTCTGATCCTTTAAATCATGTTACCCTTCAGGTCTAGCATGAAGCTCTCTCTTACTCTCTCCCATGGAGCCCACTGAGCAGCTGTCCATTAATTCTAAGAACCTCAATGTTGGTAACACTGACATTTTCCTTGACTCACACACAGCAGCACCCCTGCAGCACCCCTGGGAAGCTGTCATCTAGAGATTAAAGATGTCTAGGACAAACTGGTCATGAGAAAATCACTTCTGGGGTGAACAAGTGACATTTCCCAATCAAACAGTTTCATTCTTTTGTTCCATTGGAAAAATGCTGAAACACACAGGGCAATCAATTTTACTGAAAAGTAATGTATTTCCACAGAATGCATGCTCCAAAAAAATCCTCAAGCCATCATGTGGTCCACTTGATATTCATCATGACTTAAAACAACTACCTTGGCTCTCTGTGTGTGAAGGTTTTCAGCAGGACACAAAAACCTATTTCAACAGTAGCATCAATAGGGGATGATGGAGATTCTCCTGTTGCACAGCCGAGTTCTTCACAGAGCCATCTGTTTCTCACACCACACCCCAGATCCTAACACCTATAAGGAACCTGAAGTCAGGGATGTTCTCCAGACAAAAGCAAGCAAGAAAATGCCCCCTGACTCATCACTTACATTTGTCATTAGGAAGAAAGTGGTATTAGAATATGTACAATGTTAGAGAGGGGAACAACACATACTGGGGTCTACTGGGGGGGAAGTGGGAGGGAGAGCATCAGAATAAATAGCTAATGTATGTGGGGCTTAATACCGAGGTGATGGGTTGACAGGAGCAGCAAGCCACCATGCCACACTTTTACCTATGTAACAAACCTGCACATCCTGCACATGTATCCCAGAAATTAAAATAAAAATTAAATTAAAAAAGAAATTGCCAGAGTAGGCAAATCTAGAGAAACAGAAAGTAGATTAGTGGCTGCCTTGGGCCAGAGGCGTGGGGGTTGGGAAAAAAGTGAAATGACTACTAATGGCTATGGGGTTTCTCTGAGGAGAATGAAAAGATTCTAAAATTAGATTGTGAAAATGGCTGCACAACCCTGTAAATATAGTAAAAACACTAAACACCCACTTTAAATAAGTGAATTGTTTTGCATGTCAACTATGTGTCAATAAAACTATTTAAAAGAAAAAGAATACTTATGGTGGTCATTTGGGGCTGTAGGGTTTTGCTGCAACAAGAGAAAGTAAAAAAGAAAAAAAAAAACACCATGAGCATCGGATCATGCTACATCCTGTTGGTGCAGATCTCTTCTCCACTTGGTGACATTAGAAAACTACATGTCAAACAGTGATCAAATCACTGGCCCCAAATAAAGCATTGAACATGCTTGTGGAAAAAGCAGTGGGGTGTTTTGGAATATTTAACAAGTGTCCATGTCAGCTGTGACATATAACATAATTTTTCAAGAAGAAAAGTATGCTACTGAGAAATAGGCTCACTACCAGTTCTTAAGTGATGCCATCTTTTGACTGACATTGTGAATCAGGCCTCTGTTGGTCACAAACTCCAGTGACTGGTCACTAGAGTCTATGAGAACTGAGGTCTGATCCACAATGGCAGTCAAAAATGATATTCACTTGATATTCTAGAAGCCCCAGAAAAAAACATTTCTTTTCAAGACGAAGAAATGCATCTTATCTGGTCAGAGGGCATCTCCTCCTCAAGATCTTCAATTTTGCAGGCCTGAGGACTTCAACAGGACCTAAATGATACAGACTGACAGTCAATGCATTGGTGCTGCTGAGCAATCCCACAAGGGGCTTTGGGTAATGTGGACAGGGGCTGGAGTGTATGAAGGTGGGTGGTTGACAGGCATGGACTGAGCTGCTGCTGGACCATTCTCCTTGGTGTTGAAGGAAAGCAAAAGAGAGGGGCAGAAAGACATGAAAGAGCCTTGGCTTCATAGCTATGGCAACCTCATCAATGTGAAATAGTCTAAGAACCGGTTAATACAGATCAGTGGCTGCCTAGAACCAGGAGTGTGGGGGTTGAGAAAAACAGAGGAGTGACTACTAATGGGGTTTTTTGAGGGAGAATGATGAGATTCTAAAATTAAATTGTAACAATTGTTGTACAACCCTGTAAACACAGTAAAAACATTGAATCACCTACTTTAAATGGGTGAATTGGTTTGTATGTCTCAGTAACTGTTTAAAAGAAAAAGAATACGTACAATGGTGGTACTGGGCTACAGAGTCCTCCTGCAATAAGAGAAAAAGGAAACACCAGGAGGATTACATCCTGCTGGGTCCTGTTGGCACAGGTCTTTTATTCACTTGGTGATATTAGAAAACTAGATGTCAGGCTGGGTGTGGTGGCTCACACACGTAATCCCAGTACTCTGGGAGGATAAGGTGGGCAGATCATGAGGTAAGGAGATTCAGACCATCCTGGCCAACATGGTGAAACCCCGTCTCTACTAAAAACTATGAAAATTAGCTGGGTGTGGTGGTGGCATGAGCCGGTAGTCCCAGCTAATCAGGAGGCTGAACTTAGGAGGTGGGGGTTGCAGTGAGCCGAGATCACACCACTGCACTGCAACCTGGTGCCTGGCGACAGAGTGATACTCTGTCTCAAAAAAATAATAATAACACAGACGTCAAACAGTGATAAGTCACTGGCCCCAGATGAAGCATGGAGGATGCTTGCAGAAAATGCAATGGGTGGAGGGGAGAGATCCAAGATGGCTGACTAGCAACAGCTCAGGAATGTAGCTCCCAGTGAAAGTGCAGAGAACGAGTGGACGCCGCACTTTCCGACGAATTTTTGTTGCCCACAGACCGGGAGATTCCCAGCAGAGGAGCCACAAGAGTCGCCAGCGCGACTCTTTTGGCCGGCACGGCTGTTTTGTCGGTGCCTCAGTGCGGCGCTTCCCAGTGCGGAGTATACGGAATGGACGGGCTTGGCTGGTCCCCCCCACAAGGAAAACAGCAATTCGAAGCGCTGAGGACTGAGAGTTTCACAGCAAGCACAGCGAACCTGGTAAGGTCCAGCTCTGTGGGGAAAGGGCGTCCGCCAAAGGAAAACTAAGAAACTGAAAAACTTCATCACTGTGCGGAGAGAGATCCAAGATGGCCGCGTAGCAGCAGCTCAGGATTGTAGCTCCCAGTGAAAGTGCGGAGAGCAAGTGGATGCCGCAATTGCAGACGAATTTTTGATGCCCACAGACTAGGAGATTCCTGGCGAAGGAGCCACCCGGGTCGCCAGCGCAACTCTTTTGGCCAGTGCAGCACTTCTTGGTGCGAAGTGTATGGGACTGGATGCCCAAAGGCTCCGCTGGTTCCATCCCCACAAGGAGAACAGCGGTTGGAAGCGCTGAGGAGAGAGCGAGCACAGCTGAACCCGGGAAGGCCCAGCTTTGTGGGGAAGGAGCGCCCCCCGAAGGAAAACTAAGAAACAGAAAGAAATTCATCAACAACAAGCCAGATGTCCACTCAGAGACCCAATCTGAAAGTTGGCAATTACAAAGACGACAGGTGGATAAAGCCACAAAAATGGGAAGAAACCAGTGCAAAAAGGCTGAGAACACCCGAAATCAGAATGCCTCTCCTCCTACAAGGGATCACAGCTCCTCATCAGCAAGAGAACAAGGCTTGATGGAGGATGAGTGTGATGAACTCACAGAATCAGGCTTCAGAAGGTGGATAATAAGAAACTTCTGTGAGCTAAAAGAACATGTTCTAACCCAATGCAAAGAAACTAAGAACCTTGAAAGAAGATTTAATGAAATGTTAACGAGAATGGACAACTTAGAGAA
>PVKP010017707.1:0-45549 GCA_004027715.1 Plecturocebus donacophilus | reverse complement strand
CCCTGCGTCCATATGTAAAACACCATTTAACGACAAGCCTATACAGGAAAAGACACATCCTCCCATTTGGCTGACTGAGAATTCGGGTAAGTGGCACTTTGGTCCTCTTATCAAGACATTCTAGTGATTGGTCAGTGGTGACCTAGTATATATTTTGTCTAAAAATATAGCATATCCTCATTCTCTGAGGCCTGATCATTGAAAATGGTCGCTATCATTTCAAGACCTTTTTCTCTACAAAATATGTATGATTCCTTAACGTGTCACTTCTTTAAGAGAAAACCCAGAGCATCCACAAGGCCCCTGTGGACAGTAGTCATCAGGACCTCAATTTCCTCAATAGATTGGGCTAGATGATCTCTACGGTTCTGTCTCCAAGGGTCTCAGAGTCTCTAAAAGAATTGCTAGGATCAATGCTCTGCCTCACTTACATTCATGGCCTCCAATGAAACACCTCTCCTGGTATACACACCTCCTGGAAGTCAGGACATCATGTACTCCCCTCTGGGTTAGGGCTGTGACTTTCTTTAACCAAAAGAGTGCAGTGGAAATGATGCTGCACGCGTTTCAGGACTCAGCCTTAATAAGACCCGGCACTTCTACTTCTGCAGTCTTAGGAGCCCTGAGATGCTATAGAAGATATTCAGCCTTTCTGCTGGAGAGATCATTTGGAGAAGGTCAGGCCCCTGAGTTCTCAAGACAAGAAAGAGAGAGAGAAAGAGATTAAGGTCCAGCCATGCCAGCATTCCCACTGAGCCTAGGTCACAGCTGTCCAGCTAGCTAAATGCAGTCATAGGAGTGACCATTGGCAAAGCCAGTAAAGAACCTCCCAGTTGAGCTCAGCTCTAGTTGCAGAATCATGAGCAAATAAACTGGTTATTGTCACTAAGTTTTGGGATGGTTTGTTAAACAGAAATAGCCAAAAAAGAAATACAAGTATGAATCTGTAAAACAGAGGTTGCAAGGATTGTATCGTATGTCAAAGGTCTGACCCTTTTCCTTATGAGGTTGACGAAAGGTTAGGTATAGCTAATTTATTCCAATGTATAACTGTATTAATCATCTTTTTATCCTGTATTTTTGATGTTTTGGTATCTTGGGGCCTTGCTGACCCTGGAGAGACTGCCCCTCCCAGGGACACCCATGCCTAGAGATAATAAACACGGAACTTCCTTTTCAAATGCAGATCAACCAATCTGGAGCCTATACCCCCAACCATCTCACACTCTGGATCACTGTCCACCTGCCCTAATCACCCCAGGGCCAGGAGCCAAACAACTAGAGACAGCCTCTGTGCCCCAGAGCCACTAAAACCAGCCAATCCTAAGCCTGCTTACTCAGCATGCCTGTTCCTTTACAGAAACCACAATAAAGGCTCTCACATTTACCCCCACTTCCTCTGCCTCCTGACTGATCCCAGTGCTTCTCCAGGTGGCCCCACCCCCATTGTGTGGTGTGCCCCACCCCTCGGGATCTGTAAGTATAACAAACTATCTCTTCAATGGCCAGTTGTTCCCTCATCTGTTAGCCTTGTCATTACTGAATTATAATAGAATCTACATTTTAAAACGATAACCTGTGAGTGGACAAATCCATAGTCGATGTGACTCTCGCAGGTAACTAAGATGGTCGAGGCAGAAGTGAAAAACCAGAACATTGTGCCACTAAAAATAACAACTATTATTTCTTAATGTTCCCTGTTGATCCTCTAGATAACTCCAGGAGGTGGGTTTTATTGTCCCAAATCATTCAGAAGTGAAAATTAAGGCTTAGATTAAAGGCAGAACTGGGATTTCCGCCCAGTTTTTACTCTGACCTAAAACCAGAACTCTTTTCCTAATCTGTCCCAAGGATCTTTGCTGGGCTTGTCATCGTTGGCCAACCCTTCCTATGTGTTACATGCCACCTTCAACTTTTTTGTATGGAATTTTTGAACAAATTAGTTTTATATGTTTAATCAGCTTTTTCTGATTATAAAGGTAATAATTCTCACTGACAATTTGAAATATAAAGAAGAAATTTAAAATCGCTCATTTAAACACTCAGAGATAACCACTGTCAACATTTTAGTGTGTGTATTTCTAGTCTTTCTTCCATGCATATTGTATAGATTTCACAAAACTTAGATTAAACTCACTATCTCTTATAACCTACTTTTAAATCTATCAATAGGTTGTGAGCATTTTCTCATGCCATTAAATGTTTTCCTAAGATAGGAACTTTAGTGGCTAAATTTTAGTTTCCCAATTTATAAATACAAAACCCATTTATGAATCCTCCACTTGTTATCATGTGAATTATTTCTAATATTTTGTTCTGAAAGTGCTTTGATGAACATCATCATCTGTCCTGACACAGAATTCTTTGTGAGCATCTCTGATCAAAACTTAAGGATAAATTCCTCAACGTAGAATTGCTGACTCAAAGGATACGTACTGTTTGGTTTTTGTTTGTTTTGTTTTTAGATAGAGTCACTCTGTCACCCAGGCTGGAGTGCAGCGGCGCAATCTCGGCTCACTGCAACCTCTGGCTCACTGCAACCTCCGGTTCACTGCAACCTCCACCTCCCAGGTTCAAGCAATTCTCCTGCCTCAGCCTCCTGAGTAGCTGGGATTACAGGTGCACACCACCACATCCAGGTAATTTTGGTATTTTCAGTGGAGGCAGGGTTTCACCATGTTGGCCAGGCTGGTAGTGAACTCCTGACCTCAAGTGATCCACCCGCCTCGGCCTCCTAAAGTGCTGGGATTATAGGTGTGAGCCATTGCACCTGGCCCTGGATATGCACATTTTTAAGACTTTTGACTTTTGATACTTGTTTGTCAAAATTTCCTTCAAATACGTGGTACCTGTCTCCATCTATCCAGAGTCCTTTGTTTTTAACATAATATGACTGCCTGCTAGGGGCTGCTTTGTGTATATTTTTGCATGTGTGTGCATGTATGACTGAAACACACACAGGGTCCTTTCTATGCTCAGTTCAAGCACAGTGTAGTCTTTGATTAATATCTATAGTTGCTAAATAGAGAGGCTTCTTAGACTCGAATCTCTATTTCAAAAGAGCAACTTGGTTTCTCAAAAGGGCTTATTAGCCTGGTAGTGGAGTAACTATTGTTATTCAGTCATACAGAACTATGATACATGACTGCCTATGTTGCTTAAATGACAGTTGTATGTGCATTCCTCCAAGTGTATTCAGATTATGTGTACCGTACCTATGTACAGTAAGTTCGGAGGGAAGGCCAGTAAGCAATGCATCCCATTTCCATAAAGAAAAGGTGACTGGAAGAGGTGGGATTTTAACTGATTCTAAAGAACTGAAGAGATTCAGAGTCCCAGAATGCCAATAGAAGGCTGTGTCACTCCCCCGGCATCTATAGCCAAAGGAATACGCTACTTACTTGTTGTGACCTAATGTGTCCCCCAAACTGACTCATGCTCTCAAATATCACTGCCGATACACACTAGCCTTCTGTGCCCTAAATTCTAAGTAGTAACACCTTGGCCTTCAAGCTGAAAGTTACCTGTTAAGATGCAAATAGATGAGTCAGAAGGGTTTAGCTGCATTAACAACTTAACTCAAATGAGCTTATCAAACATCAAACAGCTTGAGTTCCCTACAGAGGTCCCAAGAAAATGAGATCAGAGTATGTGGTATTACTACTCAGTTTCCAAAGTGAAGGTAGAGTGTCAAAGAAGTTTCCTGGGTGACTATGGAGAGAAGGACAGTTCTGGTGACAAACGAGACAACGCAGAGTGTCTTTGAGGACCCTGCAGAGAGTTTTCAGTGTCGTTTTCAGTGTGGTTCGGGCAATCGCTGGACTTGTTGGACTGAAACTTACATCCCATTCCTTGCTGATAACCACACTGGTTTGTAGCTTCCATTTCCTGCCAATGACAGAACTTTCAGCAAACAAATTATTCTAGGTGGACAAACCTTCTCCTTTTTCCTCCTACAGGTATACATAGGTAAGCATCTGAGACAGGCTCTGCATGGACCAGGTCACATCTGTTAACAAGGCACTGGTTATATCAATGGCAACTCTGAGATGGTTTCTCTATGCTGTAGTACGGCACTAAATATAATAGCCTCTTAACTGGCACATTGTTATCAGTATTATTATGGCTTTCTCTTCATGCCTGTCACTGGATTATGGTAATTTTTTTTAGTCATAGGCTTTAATCGAAGTTGAAGTCTCTGAGTTACTGACAGCTCGGGAGAGCTGTAAATGCTCTAAGATTGACTTCCCACTGTCACAAAATCATAACACAAGCAAAAAGCAGAGGTTCTCTCAAGCCTCTTCATTCCAATTAAAAACAAAGCAACTTTCTAAACAGCAGGCTTCTTCTCTAGACTTCAAAGGAGAGGGAGGCAGAAGGCACCAACTTCTCTCCTTGTCCTTCCTCCAAGGTTCAGTGCAAGAAACAATGACCCTGGCAAAAATGACGAGAAGCAGATACTGCAATTTAGCTAATGATGTCTACAGGAAGCTAGGAGTCATTCCTTTGACATGCTGTGGTACTGAAACAGCATCAGACCTTGGTGAGTTCTCCTGACCTTGTAGCAGCTGCTCACAGACATTGCCTGCGGTCACTCATTTGAATCACCACAATAGAGCTGGGAAAATGAGTCATGTTAACTATCCCCTTTGGAGGTTATGAAACAGAGGCAGAAGCACCTCTGGCCTTGCCTTCTTGGCACCATAGAAGTTCCCTCCTGACCATATGTGACCCCCAGCTGAGAAGCATCTAGGAGTAGGCCAAGTGTTAGACAGATTACTAAATCTCCTTTCTGTCACCATGGAGAAGTTGTGAGACCACAGTACCAATTTTAGATAAATGCTAGCTACTTTTTCATTTCGCCTTCAGAGTCCTTCTGCTTCTTCTGTTTGCAGCCCTTTTCCCCTTTCTAGTATCATCCTTAGGCCTCCCACGACCAGCACAGACCATTCTGGCATCTACCTTAGGTTAATCCTTTACATCCATCCAAATCCTTATTTGCCTGAGGTCCTGTTCTCAAGTAATCATCACAGAAAGAGATGACCTGAATAAGATTATGCTGCACTGATAAATAAACCAAAAATCTCAGTAGCAGAAATGAGGGTTTCTCACTCATTTTGCATATCTACCACATGTTGCCAAAAGACTCTGCTCCCCAGAGTAACTCAGTAACCCAGGCCACCATCAGTGACCCAGATCACCATCTTAGAAGTCACCACCATCATCTCCAAGAGAAGAAAGGAACTAGAATCTTATTCTGGCAATTAAATGCTCTGACTGAGAAATTACATTACTTCCACTCACAAGTCATTGGCCAGAATTCATCACATGGCTTCATCCAACCAAAAAGGGGCCAGGAAGTATAATTCTCTTTTGTGCATCGGAAGGCACAGAGCCAGAAATATTTGATAAGTTGCATAAATGATAACATGACAGTTATTGTGCACTAAGAAAAAAATGAAGATTTGCAGGGTAAAGAGTTACCCCTCCTGGTGCTGTTTTCTATTATAGTAAAGCTGTGTTCAGTTCTCTAGTGCTAGGAAGATCGACCAGATAATAGAAAAAAGAAAAATCTCTCCCCAGTTCAGGTCCTATGCTTGCTTTATTTGTTCACAGTTTTCAAGGTGGTTTGCCAGAGTGAATACAAAATTATATAAATATATGCTGAAGATGAAAATAATAAGAATGAGAATATGTGCCAAACAACTTAAATCTGGTAGGGAGGAGAGAGGCATAGTAGAAGGAGAATAAATTGGAAGCCTAGACAGAAAACTGAAAGGGATTTTGTGCTTATCTGAGATGATAAAAACAAAGATGGATACGGATAATTTTTTGCTACTAGCTGCTAGCTTTCTGCAAGCATGAAAAAAAAAAAAAAAAAAAAAAGCCAGGATGAAGATTGCATCAGTCTAAATACAAAGTAGTTCAGGCTTGGAGTAGAGTTTGAAGGAAAGAGACATCTGAGATTATGGTGGAGGAATAATGAATGCAAAGAAGTGATGGTGTGTGGAAGAATGGAGACATTTGCTGTTCTTGTATTCAGGAGAACTGCTGAGATTTAGTAGGAACACCCAGCAGTAGCAGCACAAAGTTCAGTTTCAGAAAACAGAATTGGCAGCAGAATCATGTTCTGTGCCCTAGCAAATGCTATATATGTGCCCAGGGCAAAAACAAGCAAAGGAAGAAGCAAGCCCCACATATGACCAATATTTGAGCACCCATCATCAGGTCCAAAGCAGGAGGGAGAGGAAATCTCAAAGATCTTTGTGTACCTTGTAGCAATTCCAGGGAAATGAGACTGTGAAGTGATCCCACATCCAATCTGTCAGCAAATTCTGCTGGCTTTAGCTTCAGTGTGTAACCAAAAGTAGAATCCACCTTAACACCTCCACCTGCCACTTCTCCCAAGCCACTCTGATCTATTGCCTTGATTTTTACAGTGGCCTAACTACTCTCCTATTTAAATCCTTGCCTCCCAATTGTGTGTCTTCTATGCACCAGCCAGAATGATTGTCTTGAAATGTAATTTCTCTGCTTGAAACTCTCTGATGGCTTCCTATTCTTCTCAGAGGATCCCAAGGTCTTCCCTTGACCTAGAAAGCCATCTAGGATCCAGTCCCCCAAATATCCTGGACCCCATTCCCCCCTCACTCCCTTTCCACCCACTTGACTTTGTTCACACTAGCTCTGCCGCCCCTCTGCCAAGCCTTCTGTCTCAGGGCTTTTGCTCTGGCTGCCTTCTGTGTCCGGGGGGCTCTTCCCCCAGAAATCTGCATCAAGACTGTTCCCATGCTTCCTTGGAGTCTCTGCCCAAATACCGTTTGGTCAGTGAAGTCTTTCTTATCCATTCTATTTAAAAGAACACACTCCCACCCCAGCCCTGAAGGCCCTAATCCTCCTAAACTATCTTTCCTTAGCTGGTTTTGTGTGAAATGGGTTGTCACATGTACTGATTTAGTTGTAGTTATAAGTACTCCAAAAGGGCAGGAAGAATTTTGCCTGATTTGTTCACTGCTATAACTCCAGCATCTAGAACAGGACTGCCAACAGTGTGAGCTCAATAACTACGTGTTGATTGAACAGATTGAAATTCATCCCAACCCTCCCACTACAGGGATCTAGTGTCAAAGAGATATTCAAGGAACAGGCATCTCTCTCTCTCTCTCTTTTGTGATACCCTGTGAGGATTCGGGGCCTCCTCCTCCTACCTGATATCAGCTGCCATGGATACAGGTTTCTTAAAGGGTCAAGGATGCGGCAGATGCTTTATGTTAGCTTTTATGTCCTCGATAAAATTAACAACAAGCAAACCTTGAGTAATGAAGCTATAATTCTGTCTTGCAATTCTGATTTGATACAGACTGTAAGAGCTTGGCTCTTGAGGCTAAAAGCTGTTTCCAGAACACTCAATGGAATTATACCTCTGTAATTCATTTACTGTTATTCATTTTATGTATGTTTACAGATAGAGCCAAAACAATCATACAGCCAGCAAAACTAAAGCAAAGAAGAAAAGATACCTAGTAGTTTTCATTTTTAAATTACAATCATTATGTGAGTTACAATATTTTGCCACACTACAGCACTTCTAGGCTAAATAAGAAATACACTTAACAGCAAGGTAAACATAATAAGATAGCTTTTTTAAAAATGAATATTACCTTGCTCTGTCTTCAGGGATGTTATTTTCAATAGCAATATCAATTCACAAAGAAAAGTCAAGAGAATAATTACGGATGTTTAGCCAATAGGACTGGTATATGTAAATAAGATCAGAAAAAGGTACTAGATAATACCCTTGAAAGGCCTCTAAAGCTATCGTCCCACCCCAGCCATTTTCAACTACACAGCCAAAAAGAATCCAATAAGCTTTCATCATTTATGTCCACATTTCTAATGAAACAAGCCTCTTGAAAAATAAATAAGTATACAGATAGGTTGGATAGATCTGGCATTAAATCTACATTTTATGTTTCTTTATTTCATTTTAAGATAATTTAAGATATTCAAAAGTGATCTGTTAGAAAGAATTATCAGAGAGACAATAACATTTTTCTTGCACCAGACACAAACTAGATAATGATAAGACGTATACACTTTCCTCATCCAATGAACTAAAACTTCATTTGAGAAGGAACGTCAAAGACTTAGAAGGTTCTCTTGTGTACAGTTCTTTCTTCTTGATAAAGGGTCTCTCCTGTCAGCCAGGATGCAGTGTATTGGTGCGATCATAGCTCACTACAGCTTTAAACTCCTGGTCTCAGGTGATCCTCCTACCTAAGCCTCCTAAGTAGTTAGGTCTATAGGTATGTGCCACCATGCCTGGATAATTTTTTTTTTTTTTTTAATTTTTGTAGAGAAGTCTTGCTATTTTCCCCAGGCTGGTCTCAAACTCCTGGCCTCAAGCAATCCTCCCCTCAACCTCCCAAATCACGGGGATTACAGGCATGAGCCACTATGGGTGACTTTGTGTGGATTTCCATCTACAGGACACTTGGCTGCCACTTACAGCCTATTTCATATATAAACTACTGAACAGCCTAAAATAGTGTGTGTAAAATTTTACAAATATTTTTCTTGTTTCAATCAGGCATGACCTTTATATAAATAAAACTGTACATGAGAAAGGTGCCCAAAAGACTTCTGGAAGAATTAAGCAAATTCAATTCACAAGTATTTTTGAGTACCTACTAAACGTAAAGCACTTTTCTAGGTACTGAGGATACAATTGTGAACAACATAGATTTATATCTCTTCATGGAGCTTCTACTCTAGTGTACTGGGAAGATGGACAGGAAGCAAAATAAGTAAATGACGTATTTTCCAGGTGAGAACTGCTAGGTGCTCTAGAGAAAAATCACGTGAAGAAGAGCCAGGGAAGGTAGGTCAGGGGTGCAATTCTAAGGAGAATTAGGGGAGACCTTGCTGGAAAGGAGACATTTAAGCAAAGACTTGATGAGTGCTAATATCTAGATAAGCTTTCCAAGCAGAGAAAACTGCAAAAGCAAAGATCCTGAGGTGGAAGTGAGCCTGCCATGTGACTGAGTGGAGAGCAGCAGATGAGGTCAGAGAGGTCAGGGGGCCATATCCTACAATGACACAGGGCACAAGTGACTTGACACGGCCAATCTTTTCAAAGCATCACTGGCTACTTTGTCTGGAATAGCTGGGGTGGGCTAGAGGGCAAAAATAAAAGTGGGGAGACCAGTCTGAAGGCTTTAGGGTGAATGTAGGTGGGGAGGTTCGGCTGCTACCCTTGGATCAAGGTGGTAGCCAATGAGTGGTTGATACAATATGGTCAGATTCTGGGTATCTTTTGCAAGTATACAAAATAGGATGGGGACAACAGGAATAGGACACTTCCAAAGATTCATATGGCCAATTTTATGTAGATATGATCCTGTCCTCACTAGATCCAGAGCAGTATTATTTACATCATTCACCCACCAAAACTTAACAGGCATCAATGAAAATCTTTTTTTTTTAAGAGACAGAGTCTAATTCTGTTGTCCAGGAGAGAATTCAGTGGCATTATGCTAGCTTAATGGGCTCAAGCAATCCTTTCATCTCAGCCTCCTAAGTAGCTGGGACAATAGGCACCTGCCGCTACACCCAGTTATTTTTTATTTTTTTATATTTTTGTAGATATACAGGGGCTTTGCTTTGTTGCCCAGGCTGGTCTTGAACTCCTAGGCTCAAGTGATGCTCCCACCTCAGCCTCCAAAGGGCTAGGATTACAGGCATGAGCCACCATGCCTGGTCTATCAGTGAAAATCTTAAAGGATAGCTCAGAAATGCTGGCACTTTGGGACAAGTAAGAACCCATGTTAGAATGAAAGGGTTCCTGAGTCAACAGAAGGTGTAATGTGTCTGCTGCTCAATGTGTACACATTGTTAGCGGGGGAGCGTGTCACCCTGTCTCTCCTCTAATCACCCTTCCTCTCGCTGACCCCACATCATTCTGGGAGCTGTGAGCAGTAGAGCCATAGAGCACTATTTCTGTGCTCAACAATTCCCAGCTTACTTGGAGAGGCCTGTGAGACTCCCTCCTCCATCCTTCTTCTGATCCTCTTCCTCTCTGTTTTTCTTTTCCTCCTCCACCTCTGTCAGATTTCCCTGAGAAATTAAAGGCACCAAGATGCTGTCTCAGGCTCTTGGTGCGACTGACCTCCACGGAGACTGTGCTTGTTGTTTTTCCTGTGTTCTTGCCTGCAGTCTGACATCACTTTCAATGATGTCCCTCTCAGGAGTGGCACAGCTCTGTCGTGTACTTTCCTGTATTTCTTCTCTTGGCCCCTGGTTAAGGTAAAGCCCCAAACCAAACAGGACCTGGCCTTAAGAACTCCAGGATCAACTCAGGACTATTGACAATGTGGCCTTCCATAGGACCTTTCACTTAGATGCTCCGTGTGCCATGGGCCTGCTCCTCCCAGGGAGAAGGGAGAAGTCAGGCATGTCCTTTCCAGCAGCTGGGCTCCAACTTCCAGGATGCTTGTATCTTTTTCAGCGCACAAACCCTCTCGGCGCGAGAGACCTGCAAAAAAGTGTCATTATTTTGGTTCCTGATCGCTTTAAAAATACAGCTAAGATTTTTACTGGAGATCATGTGAGCCACGGAAACGTGAATTTTACTATTTACTGTGTAAACCGTGCCTTTTAAGCATATGCTGCAGCAGATGGTAGGTGATATTGTGGTGTGCTTAGTTAGATGGGATCCTTGCTAAAGCTCACCCGTCCCATCTGCATTCTCTAAAGGCCAGGACATCCTGTTACCTGAGCTAAGAAATCCATTAGAACCAAGAAAACGTTTAAAATGGTAAATAATAATAATGGGTCTGTGCTGGGTGTGTGCTAATAAAAATGCAGAGCTTCTCCACCTTGAGTGGAAAAAAACCAAGGTAAATCCAGTATTAGCGATTCTTCCAGAAAAGCTGTCACTGTGATCTGTGAGGCACTATCAAGATGAAATTGGAACCAAGTGTACTTTATTCAGGACATCTTTGAGATAAAAAATATAATGCTCCTTTTCTATCTTTGTGACATTATTCGCAAAGATGTGATTTGGCTGTTAAAACCACTTGCACTGTATCTCAAGGCTAAGGCTGACAATTCAAATAAAAGCCTCTCTCTCTCTCTCTTTGGTTTGTTATCTGAGCTGCAGCTAGCTGTCATGGCCATCTACACAGTGGGGCACCTGGGAAGGGGTGAGGCGTGTGCCTGGTGTGCCATCACAACCCACCTGACTCCGTGCTTCTGAGCTCCATTTAACTTTCCGGAGTTCTGGGAAATTTCTGTTTTGTTTTGTTGGATGACCTCAAAACCAGGTGCAGTGTTAAAAGCCAAACGACGGTGTTTAATTTTTAATAACTTTATTGTACATGCTTTGTAGAAAATTTAGAATACATACTGGTACAAAAAAGAAAATAGGATCCCATCATTTTAGATTAGCACTGTGAATATTTTAATGTATTTCCTTCTGATCTTTTCTCAGTTCAACATGTGTGTTTTGTTGGTTTATTTTTGTTCATAAAAGGGGTGGGGGTGTTTGAATGAACAATTCTGTGAATTCCTCATTAACAATTTATGACAAACATTTTCCAGCAGCATTTAATTCTCAACAGATGTGGGCACACTACTTTTTCCCATCATCATTAATCTGTGGAGAACACCATTCCAGATGAGTATCTCTGAATTATCATAAATCACTTTAGAATCTTCATTAAAAGAAAAACTGTATAATGTCTCTCCCTACAAAGATGCAGTGTCATGAAGGCAGAATCTCATCTGAAATACTCAAATAGACTGACACTTCTGACTAGCTATAGTAAGTACTGTATTCTTGTTTGCCCAACCTCAAGTCCCCTCAGAACCTCAAGTCTGCCTGGTAGTGGGGCCATCTTGGCCTGCAAAGGATCTCCCCCAAGATGCTGTACTTATTACCCCTTCTCACCTAAGGGTCCCTTTGGCTTTCTGCAAAGTGAGTCATCCTTACAACTAAATTAAAGAGACTATTTCCCTATGCAAAGGTCACTTTCAGATAAATAAATGTGTACATTTCTCTTGGAGACACTAGGTTGTTGAACTGGTATTGAAAGGTATTGAGAATCCATTAAAGACCTGTGGCACTAAGAGGGTGGGAAAAAAGGAGCAGGTTAAATCTGAGAAGAGGAGCACTGTAAAGTCACTCATTGGGACCTAGAGTTGGATAATAGCTATTCAGTCAGCTCCAATGTTTGATATCCATTGGCCTGTGACATTGTCATTTAACCATGGCATATTCCCGTACATTCTATGGGAAAATTTTAGTGGATTGCAGTGGTTTGAGGAGGAGCAGTTTGGCCTCCTTGAAAGAAATTTCACTTTTGGAAGAACAGTGAAAAATGGTGTGCATGTGCAGTGCACTCACTTGTCTTTTTTTCTCTGAGCTGCCTTGCATTAAATTCAGGCCAACTGGAGCACCTGGCTGAGATTTCCATCTGGGAGGTGGAGTGGTTAGGACTAGCCAGGGGCTGCCAGGTTAGCTGTAGGTGTCTGAGACCAATGTTCTCATTGAAATTTTAGATAGAAAGGTGCCTGCTTATTTTCTTTTGTTTATAGTCAACACAGACATTCAATCTTATACAAATTTTTCACCATTTTGACAGGTGGAGGCAGAGAAATGAAGGCATCCGCATCAGCAGGAGATGAAGAAAACCTATTATATTAAGTTGTTTTCTTTCCCTTTCCTGGGTTGTGGAAAGGGAGGAAAAAGAGGGGTTCTCAAACTTCATCAGGATGTTTACAAAAAAATCTGGTCTAAGATGCAGCTCAATGATTGCTAATAGAAAAAGTCACACATATGTCAAATCTGTAATAGATTTCTTATTTTAGGCAGTCGGCAGCCAGCTATGGCTCTTCCATCTCTAACTCTGATTGTTTGCTTCATTCCCTTCATTACTTTCAGCTATTCCGATAGGTGAATCCCAGGCTTCTAAGCAACAGAGTTCATATACTACACTGGGACATGCAACCTGAACTAAACTCATTGATTGTATGGTTAAAAATCCACAATCATGAGCAGCAGTCTCTTAGGCCAATTGAGTATACTTTGTTATGCTAGTTTTCATGCTAAAGATAATGTACAATCAAAGTAAAAACTGTCAAAATAAGTTAGGGAAAAAAACTAGAAAACATAACTTTCTAAAGAAATACAATTGGGCTCAAGACCCAGCACAAAAATTAGAGAAAATAAAACAAAACTTTATTTTTACAGAACAGGTCAGGGTCAAGGATACTTCCATTAACAATAATAACCTATAAGCACGGGAATCAACCACTTGTTCTCAGGAAATGTTGCCAGAGGTAGGAAGAAATTCGCAGGTGTTGACATTTTCACTGGGTAACAAATTCTGACCGCCAAGGAAATACATCAAGAAATCTCTAACCGAGAAAAGAAAAAAAAAGGGAAATCTAGAAGAGAAAGACTCATCTTCAGAAAGAAACCTGAGCAGCTCTTGGAAACCTAGAGAGGGGGAGATGGTTGGGAAACTTTAGGAAAGAAGGAAATCTCAGATTAATCATGCCCATTTGATGTGTGAGAACAGGAGAACTGTAAGAAATGGAGAAGCTAATGAAACAGAACTCCGAATAATGCATGTAATCAAAGTCTCTTAAAGGAAAATTCATTGAGGGAAATTGCTTGAGACAATAATGTAGGTGCCTCTGCCATTGCCTTGGGAAGAAGGCAGATTTTAAACTACAGCTTGGAACAGTTGTTTTCACTGCATAAAGCCTGCGTCACTGGAAAATTGAGTTCCATAAGTTGAGATTATTTTGGTTACATTAAGCTTTACTACCAACTTTCCTGTAGTTTTAGAGGGGTAATTTACTTCAAACATTCAGAAGTCAAGAACAAGTTTGCAAGATAAAAATGAGTCAAAACTTTGAAAATTGATTGAATAAATCAGTTTGATAAGTAGTCAAACAATCAACAAATACCACTGATTTTGTTTATGGGAAAAGTAAATGGCTCATCAATTAATAGATTTGAGATTAAATGCAGTCAGTTTTCAATTATCAATGCTAATGGAGAAAAGGCAGGAATGAGAAACATCCACAGAGAACCCTGAAGCCTCATTTCCATTTCAATCTTTTCCCCCATTTCCATTTCAATCCTTTTATTTCACTAATTTGAGATTGAAAAGCCTCTCTGTTTCCCTTCGAGTAATTAAATAAACATGTATCAAGGGCCTACTGTGTGCCAGCCCCTCAGCGAGGCATCCAGGAGAAAGTAGCCCGGCCAAGAAGCTGACTGGGACCCGAACAATAACGGGCTTGGCTTCAGTTGTTTACTTTTATCATCTCAGCAAAATGCAGAGCATGAATTAGAATTAATGAAAAGGAAAAATGCCCTTACTAATTAAGGATATCTTTATCTCAATTCTTCTGTAAAATAAAGTTCTTCACTAGTTCTTATTCTTTTTTGTTCTTTTTTTTAGCTCCCTCATTCCTAATCTTGATCTATGTAAGAAAAAGAAAATGGCAACTAGGGAAAAATGGAGAAAGGACAGAAACTAGGCAAAAAGCAGAAGAAAAATGTATAGAAAATAAGATTTTAAAAAGTAGAGTATAATTTATTGATAAACAACATTAAAGTTGACCCCAATTTTTCCTAGTAGATAAAAAGTTATAAAAATGGATTTATACATGTGAATTTTATGATTGACAAGCCAGAGGATAATGTGGAGATAATGCAGAAATGAGACAGAAATAATGTCCATTTCAGCAAATAGGAAGAAAGGCAGCTGCAGAGAACAGTAAGCAGGAGAATTTGGTCAGTGTTTATTACAGAAGTGACCGAACAAGAATGTCTAGGAAATAAAAAGTAAGTCAAGGCAATTAATGATGAGCGCCTTCTAGAAATCATTTTCTTATTTACTTATTTCATGAATATTGGAGGTGTTCCTACTGTGAGACAAACACCCACAGACCCTATCCAACTCAGTGGTGTCCAATAAATGTTTTTTTTTTTAACCAAGAAATAAAAGAAGAAAATAATGAATAAGCCAATACTTCAGAAAGTCCACACATCCTTTTTCTCCTGGAGCCTTCTGCAAGGTGCCTTTCCTTGGCTGCTGTTGGACTCTTTCTCACCTACTCATTAATAAGGAATCTGAAATCCCAGTTGTCATGACTTGAAACTCTCATGGGCCATGCCAACCAAGTGAACCCAAGTGAATCTGGTCTACTCATTTTGAGGAATCTGAATAAAGGGAGGCTGTAGAAATTCAATAAATAAGATTAATGATCTTATGCTTAATTCTATCAGTCATGGGCAAAAAGAAACTATAAGCATTAGGTTACCAAATACCACGGAGACAGTAGATGTCTTTGTTAGACAGTGCTAATCTCTTGTAAAGAGATGTGCCCTCCCTTGAGCCCTCATCCTCAGCACCCCATCTTTCTGCTGTAATAAGAAGGCATTATCCATGATATGATCTTGGGCAATGCATTAGTGCTCGCTCAGACATCACGACGCTGGGTGAGATGACATTGCAGGTTTTATGGTAACTCAGTTATCCCAAACTGTCTGATGGTGCAGCACAGCCTCAGGCTAAAGTCAAGTCTGTGATGCCAAGGGCTGAGACGAGAGGATGGGGAGGACCACAGGCTGAAGAACATCTCTCAAATGCAGGCCAGTGTCAACAGCAGGAACAGAATTAGCATGGACTCAATTTTATGACAGAAATTCAAAAGGAATCCTTCCAGAATTCAGCACCTGATCAGTGCTTTGCCAGAAAGTAGGACTTAAGTAATAATAGACTCTTACTTACTGACACGTATGCATGCCTTTAAAATGCCCCAAGTGATTCTAATGTATAGCCAAGGTTGAGAACCACTGGCATGGTATGGGAGAGAAAAGTTATATCTTTTTCCTCACCCATCAGAAGGGGCACGGCTGACAACCCTGTAATGAAAGACAGGTTGACAAGGGAAAAGCATAACAAATTTATTTAACCAAAGTTTTATGTGACACAGGAGCCTTCAGAAATAAAGACCCAAAGACCTAAGGAAAATGTGTATTTTTATGCTACATCTGATGAAAGAAGTGAATAGTTGTGGAAACATAATTGGACAAAAAGGCAGTATGACCTAATGGTAATAAACTTAGGGGAACACAGAAAGCCCTGTGTGTTCAGATTGTTTGCTGTGTCTCTGTAAGACATACCTTCCCCCCAACCCCAGGTATGGGGCAGGACACTTGTTACCTAAAGGGCAGTGAGGAGGAGGGAGGTAGGTCTTTTTTGTTTGGTTTGGTTTGGTTTGGTATGAGACAGAGTCTTGCTCTGTTGCCCAGTCTGGAGTACAGTGGCATGATCTCAGCTCACTGCCAACCTCTACCTCCTGGGTTCAAGCAATTCTCCTGCCTCAGCCTCCCAAGTAGCTGAGATTACAGACACACACCACCATGCCTGGCTAATTTTTGTATTTTTTTTTTTAGTAGAGACAGGGTTTCCCCATGTTGGCCAGGCTGGTCTCGATCTCCTGACGTTGTGATCTGCCCGCCTTGTCCTTCCAAAGTGCTGGGATTACAGGTACGAGCCACCGCGCCCAGCTTGTCCTAGGTCTTATAGCTTGCTTTGGGGAGAGGAACTCTAGTTTATATTACTTGCTTATGAGAAGAAAGCAGGGTGAGAGATAGGAAGGCAGAAGATCAGAAGGACCTTCTCATTTCTGAAGCTCTCCTGTCTTCTTCAGCTCAAAAATACTCAGCATGCCAAGGTACCATACCTGGGGATATTGTGTTCTGAGTCCCAACAATGGCACCAAAATAAGATTCTAGTTCTTCCTCTTCCCTCCTCCAGGTTCCAACATGAAAAATGCCAGGTTTTTAGAACATTTTAAAAATCACTAGGAAGGGTCTCCGAGAGTGTCACAAGCCTTACCCAAGACTTAAATCACTTAGAAGATGCTTGACAGTCTGAAGTAAATGGGGGGAACTGCAGAGTGAAATTGAGTGGTTGACTGGTCAAGGCAGTGGTAAAATGTGGTCCACGCCTTAATGAAGAGAATAATAGGGTCTCTTTGGGGCCCTCCTGCTAAGTTTTTCCCCCTTCAAGGCTGTTCAATGGGCTGGAAAGCTCTCTGTAAACTCCCCACCAAGTTACTCATGCTGTCTCATTCAGTTTATTTCTTCTTTGGCACTTGTCACTGAGTAACTTGTAATTACTTCAGTATATTAGAAAAGATATTTTGAAAATTACTTAATCAGCATTTTTGTTGGTTTTTGTACTAGTAGGCCCAAGGTATCCATCTGCCTAGGGGGAGATTAGAATTTACTGGAGAAGTAACAAAGAAAAAGGGGGAGGACAGTATTCACTCCTAACATGCAAAATAGGATTATGCAGCCAAACAATAGCTTTACAAGCTAGGCATTTGTATTGAGAGGATTTTCCAAATTCCTCTAATATCCGTTTTATTGAGGGTCTATGCTGGAGCTCTTCTGTAGTAAGAAGCTATCCCTTCCCCTCAAGACAGGTAAGCCAGTAAGGCTTGTTGCTCCTTAAGAAGACGAGGTAATGCAGGGGATGATTAAAAAAAAAAAAAAAAAAAAAAAAAAAAAAAAAGCCTGGGAAAGAGTCAGGGAGTGAGGAGGAAGAAGAGAAAGGAGAGCATCAGTGGACCAGCTTTGGACCAGGGAAGGCTATTTGCTGTAAATAAGTGAGGACAGTGAAAGCAACACCAAGGGCAAATGTAAGCACTCGCTTTCTGCTCAGTCCACCCTCTATTAGGACTGTGTAAGAGACCAAGGGCTTGGCTCCTTCAAATTGACCTTTCGATGCCATCGAGTAGAGAAGACTCTCAGCTTTTGCTTTTCTGAGCCATTCTCAATTCCCATTCATACGAACTGTAAGTTAAGTGCAAGGAAACTTGACATTTTGGTTCGCCTGTGCAACCTTTCTCTGTATACACATACCATTTCTATCAGGTTTATTGAAATATTGGAACTAGCTTTATGAAGTGATTGTAGTGTCTGTGCCCATTGCAGTTAACATTCCAAAGGATAATGGATTCTAGACACCAAAGCAATATCCTAGGGTCTCTGAGGGTCTTTCTTTCTATCAAATGTCAACATTTCCCCAAACCCCAACTCAGTGATTATGAATAGGCATAGTTTGCTTATTCATTCATCAGTCATTACTTATTGAACACTATGATGTACCAGATGCTGAGATATATATAGTTTATAGAGAACTGTCCCAAAGTGTTCAGAACTGAAACTGCCTTTGCAAAAATTATGACAGTGAGAGAAATCTGACATAGTTGACTCCACCTTGCTTCTAATATTACAACCTAACTGCTTTTGTTAACTTTAAAATAAAGATGATTACAGTCCTTTCCAGAAACTAACTCCCTCCTTGCTCAAGGACCAAAACCACCTTTGTAAGACTAATGAAAGGCCATAAGATAATGGTTAAGGAAGGGGACTACATTCTAGAAGACATAGGTATAGTTAAACAATAACCAGCCATTGTTCCCTAGCTTGCCTTTCTACAATCCCTTAGTGCTCAGGAATCATGGAGCCTAGGTCACAAGATTCGTTACTTCCCCAATCAGCTCCTATACATAACATCACTATTATCAAAACCCAAGATAAGAAGTCTCTGACATAATTTTCAGACTTTTACATCCTGACTGACTCCACCAGACCCATGACACACACCAAAAAATTGATTAACTGGTGACTGTCACCCAGCCACTAACTCAATAGGCATAGACAGTTTGGACACTGTTATGATTTCATCCCCAACAAAATAAGAGCACCCATTCCAAAGCCCCCAAATTAACCTTAAAAACCCTGGGCTCCAAGCTCTCAGTGGGGCAGATTTGAGCAATGTCTTCTGTTCTTCTGCTTGGCTGGTCCTGTGATAATTAAACTCTTTCTTTGCTGTGATACTTGTTGTTCTCAGTGCATTTGCTTTTCTGGGCAGCAGGAAAGATGAACCCATCAGGCTATTACAAAATAAGGTAAAAAAGTTAACAATTGGGAGATGAGGGAGGGGAAAAAAAAAACCAATGTAAACAAAGATGATAATACTGTTACGGATTGAATTGTGTCCCCCAAAATGATATGTTTAAGTTCTAACCCTCAATACCTGTAAATGTGACCTACATGGAATGTGATCTGAGAGACCAAAATAGATGCCCATTTATCAAGACAGACCCAAAGATTAAGGAAACAAAGTTTTCTGTGGGTCAAGGGTTCAGATCCAGGCTTGCAGGACTAATTTCTAAATTCCTATGGCTAAACTCCCTAACAACAGGAGCTATGGTAACCAGGGCGGGGCATGTACTCAATTCCCTCCCTGATCGGATTCCAGGTCCTTGGCCTCTCTTACCCCAAGAATGGGGAAACGGACCCTGGAGGCGTGGTGAGTTTACCATTGGGATAAATATCGGGTACCCAAAGAGTTTAGGAGAGAGTGATTTATTAGGCAGAGAGAGAGAAAAAGAGAGAGAGAGAGAGCTCCCATGCTGCCGTGGGAGCGGATCCAAGGAAGGAATCCTTATAGGTAAGGAGCACGGAGTTATTTCCACCCCATTCATGTTCTCATCCAATGAGAGAAGTTCTTTCGAACTTCCTCTGGAGTGATTGATCTTTGACTCTGATACCAGATTGGCTGATTGGTCTGCAACAGAGCCCCCCTCCTCCCAGAGCTTTTCATGGGCTTTTTGAACAAAGAAGCTCACCTGGATTTTCCACCTAGCTCGCCAGCAGGAAAGTTAGACAAAGAACTTTATGTTCAAAGAACTTTATGTTCCCGGATGGGGGCGTGGATGGAGGCATGGCACTGGGAAGCCCCTGCCTTTGAAACCATGCCCCTCCTGGACCTGGAAAGAGAAGTGTCTTCCCTTAACACAGTCCCTCACAATGGGCTCTGGCTTATAACCCAGACCACTACAACTCTTGATTGTACAGCAGGTCCAGCCTTAAAAACATTCTTTTCTGATAAGCAATTGCCAACCTTATGCCAGTTTCAGCCAGCTTATAGAGGCTGTGCACAAACTGTCATTGCATTCTGTAGTTCACCTTTTGACATGGAGTCAAATTTTACCTCATTTTAATCTAAAACCCTTCCCTAAAGTGAACATGGGATGTATGTCACATATGCATTTACCTATCACACATGTGCTCAGCTCCCCTCATAAATAAATATAGCTTCCCTCCCAAACCTGCTGAATATGTATGACTCTATTGTCTAATACAGACTCTGTGGGGCACTTAACCCAACCTGCTTCCCTTCCCCTCTTGAAAAAGAGAGCACCTTCGGTCCACACTGGAGACTTTCTCTTCCTGGCTTGCAAACTGGTATCACCAATAAACCTCTCATTTCTAACATTCAGCCATCTAGGCAGTCTTTTGGACAACAGGAAATAGGGTCCTTGCAGATGTAATCAATTAAGATAAAGTCACACCAGATTAGGGTGAGGCCCTAATCCAACATGACTGGTGTCCTTATAAGAAGAGGATAAGAGACACAGACACAAACGGGAGGAAACAATGTGAAGAAGTAGGCAAAGGTGGGAGTTAAGCTGCCACAGGCCAAGGAATGTCAAGGCTTGCCAGCAAACAGAAGCCAGGAGAGACAAGAAATAGGCTCTCCCTGGGACACTCCAGCAGGAACCAACCCTGCCGACGCCTCGATGTTGGACTTCTGGCCTCCAGAACTGTACAATAATAAGTTTCTCTTGTGTGAGGCAACCCAGTCTGTGGCAGTTTTTTATGGTACCTTGAAGAAACGAACAGCAATACTCTGCAAGGAACACTTCATTAGGGTATTTATCTAAGACAGGGAAGAACACAGAGGAAGCAAAGGCCTTCGCACAGAAAGTGGATTGCTCTCTGTCTTCACAGGTGCAGAAGTGGTTGGAGGGTATAGCTGCAGGTGGGTTGTTAGCTCAGCCAGAACATGCAGGAGATCTAGAAAAGACTTTTCCATATTCAGAAACTGTGCATAGTGGCTCCGAGAGGAAACAAACCAGGTGCACCAAGATGGAACTCAACCTTAAGAGCAGGGCAAGAAGTTTTCCGATTGTATAGTTAAAAGTGATGAGGAATCAATGATAAAGCTTGAAACAGAGGCTGGGCCAATGGTTCTCCAAGCATGTGTGAGTTGCTTTTAGGGCCTTAAGTAAAGATGGCCAACAAAATGAGGCATCCAGGAGCAATGTAAATTCCTGATCTGAAGATTCACTACAGCTGGCCCCTGGTGCTCTGTAGAAAAAAAGGGGATGAAATGTTGCTCAATCTGTTTTCCAAGGAGATATTGTCATCTTTATTATTATTACTTCCACCAAGTTGACACTTTATCTACCAAGCTGATATTTCAAGAAAGGTTTTCTTAGTCAAAATGGATTTCTATCTTTCTTACCAGTTTCTGAAAATAAATGCATACCCCAGAGAATGTGTATTTAGAACTCTAAGGGATTTCCTAGGTAAAATCTACTCTGCCATCTTTTAAAGCAAATGAGTTCAGTTGCACAAATACATTCATGCCAAACCACTTCAAAAAGAAATATAGTCAAGCTTCATAGATCACATTTGAGTTTTTATTCCAATATTAGATGTCATTGTAAATTACAGAAAGACTAGGGGTAGAAAAGTTGGAGCAACTGTTTTACATTGTAGGAAATGTTAGGTTTTTTTCTAGCTCCAGTTTAATTGAAATTATTGACCAAGATGAATATGTTCTTCTTGCAGGTAAGTGCAGGAAAATGTTTTAAGATAGAGGTAGAAGGAAACACACACATTTTTCTCAATAAGACTATTGAGCAGTGTCTTTGTTAAGTCTTCTGGGAAAAAAATTAATTAACTCTCAAATTTTCAGAGACTGATGATCCACATCTATCTTCCTTCCTGCTGGTGACTGAATAAAGTCAGAGAGATAAGCTGGCTGGGTCAGGAGCTCCAGGTCTTTCTTAGTCCTTGCTTTTAGCATTGGCATTTTATGCTTTACCTCTGTTAAAGGGATATCCTTCGGAAGAGCTATTTTATGTGCCATGGTCTAAAACCTCAGCACCCAGTAAGCAACATTTTCTTCCTCTTAAGGGTAAGGCCAGCTCTGCAAATCCAGGAACAAATGTTATTAGAAAGAAAGAAGCAAGACCGAAAATCTACATGTAATTAAGGACCCCAAGTCCAAATGGCTGGTTTTGATTAACATGTACCCTTTTTCCTAATGCTAATTCATTTGTTCATTTATTTCAGTTTAAAATTGCACCCTGTGCCCTCCAGCCTCAGCAAACAAAGACATAATTTAAAATACCAAGACACAAATGTTCTATTTGTTCCTGTGTCAAAGAGCCATTATTACAGTGACTTATTTTTTTTCTTCAGGAAACTAGCTCTTTTCAAGTTGTTTATCATGTTGTCAATTATTACCATCATTAATAATGATAATGATGATCATTGAGAACTAGCAATGTGCTGAGGGATAAATGGAGCTCAGAGCTAGGCATGGTCCCAACCTAGGGAAACAATGACGATTTTGTCTCATCCCCAATTTCGCAGAGTGGGGATGGCAGACATCAGGAAAGTTCTTACCCAGTATCCTCCCTCATTTTTTTTTTTTGTTTTGTTTTTCAAATCTCCCATTTTGCAATTCCTTGTGCATATAGAGGGTGAGAATTCACAGTGAGCCTCCTATGCATGACCTGGCATGCGAAGCCCCCAGCCCTTGCAGTCCTTCAGGCTGGCACTAATTGTCAGATTTCTTCCAGCTGAGAGGGACTGGATGTTAGTCCCAGTGGATACACTATTAATGGAATCTGTTATCAAGTCACAAGACAAGATGCCAGTCTGGCACTATTCTGCGAACTGGAAGTGCATGGGGGAAACACAGACACTCTGTCTGACGGTGAATAGCTAAGCTGTGAAACCAATTGACTGGGCACCTACTAAAAATTAGCATGTCACAAATGATTGTACTGTATGAGATGGAGCATCATGTGTTTATGTGTCTGTCTATTTGCATGTGTGTGCTTCCTTCAGCTTCATACATGCATGTGTACGTATATAAGGAAATAATAACTGAAGTTCTCGGACAGTATTTTGCTTGGATTATTGTGTTCTGATAATATTATGAACGTAAATCTAAGTGAAACATTAGGGGCAAGGGTAGAAATTGTATACTAGCTCTTTCTAAGGAAAAATCACTTTGGAATAATTTATTCTCACATGATTTTCATGGATGCCTAGAATAAATATGTAATTTATTTTTACCATTTTATGGGATTTGACTAAATACAAACTTAAAGGTAACACCCCTTCCCCCAAATGTCAATGCTTTTCATTCCAGGATTTTGAAGCGAAATTTTAAACATGAGGAATATGGCTGTGGAGGAAAGGTAGTAGCCCTTCTTATTTTTCTTCTGCACCCCTTCCTTGGCTCAGGCATCTACAGAACAGGGATCAGAAAGAAACCAAGCAATGCTAGTGGAGGGAAGCACTGGTGAGGCAGACCCTGGTTAACGGTGTGTCTGTTTCATGGCCGAAATTGCTATTTGCCCCATTTCCTAGCCACCAACAGACTACTGACTAATCACAGAGGACCAGAAGTTCCCACCACCATCACAGGAACCCCTAAAACATAAGTTTTGGTGAAAGCCACAGGTAGAGATTATTACATTCATATGTGTTAAAGATCAATTTCTGCCTTTGGAAAAACACACGTTATTGTGAGATCCAAATACCACCTTGGCTTTTGTATAATAATCACCGTGGGAGTTATCTATGTGCATCAAGGTGAAATTTGGTCTAGGCTAATTAAGTTTGTTTCCCTTTTTATCATGTAGACAATGTAGAACAGTATCTCCAAAATATATTCATTATGTGTTTAAGAAAGACTTTTTCTTACTCACACCTACATGTGAAAAGTGCTATGGCTACCTAAAGTAAGGACTTGGTTGTCAATAGCTCTCAATTTTTTTCTTCACTGTGAGTTATGGACCTATATCAGATTATTTCTGACATATGTTTTCCTTCTATTTTTAGAAGAATGAAAAGCTAGAAGGAGTACTAAGCTTTTTTATTCAAATGATCTGAGATCTGTGCCTTTAAACTTTCAATTACAGGGCACAGATTTGCTGTGAACCTTCTGTAAACCTATCAGTTAAAAGCCTGTGCAGTTTTATGGCATGTCACCTCCAGCCTCTGATTAGCAAATTGCAGGCCAAGTTAAAACACTTAAGCAATGCTGCTGCTTGTCTCATTTTGGAGAACTAGATCATTACAGTTTAGTAATTTAGATAAATCCTTGCAGTCTATCCTTCTTTCCTCTGTAGAGATCTGTTGCACAGAGAAGGCACTTGAGGTCAAATTACAGAGTACATTTTCCTTATAAGAAAATGCCAAGAAGTTTGCATTGATAGAATTTATGAGTTTTTTTCTTTTGCACTCACTGTCTGAAATTACCTTGTTCATTTACTCATTTATGGCTTGTCTCTGTCTCTAAACTGTAAGCTCCATGTGTTCACAGATCTCATCTGTCTTGAGCACTGTTGCTTGGACCTCAAGAAATATTTGTTTAATGATAAATTCATTCATCTATCCATTCCTCAATTACACAGATAACAAAAATAAGACCCCTGCCTTTGAGGGGTTCACAGCTTTTTAAAGGAAGCACAAACGCTACACCTACTACAGTGCAAGTTCCATGAGCTTAGGGCAGAGGAGCAAACACTTCATATTACCTTCAAAACCATAAGAGAGATATTGCCTCGATATAGCAGATATATGATATGCTAGGGACACAGACATGCTTAGTATATTACCTCATCCCCCACTGATGAGTTGTTCATTCAACAGAATAGTCATTGAGTGCTTGGGCAATGCTGCCATCCCTAAACTTTGGAAACATGCCAGAGTGTGGAGCTCGCAGCCCAGTGTGGAGGCACTCAGTAGCTCTGCAGTCTGGTGAAGCTTAGGACAGCAATCCCCAACCTTTTTGGCAGCAGGGACCCATTTCATGGAAGACAGATTTTCCACAGACTGGGCTAGAGGTTTGCTGGGAGGATGGTTTCAGGAAGAAACTGTTCCACCTCAGGTCATCAGCCAGTAGAGTCTCATAAGGAGTGAGCAATCTAGATACTTTGCATGCGCAGTTCACAATAGGGTTCATGTTCCTGAGAACCTAATGCCACAGCTTATCTGACAGGAGGCGGAGCTCAGGCGGTAATGTTCACTAGCCTCCTGCTGTGAGGCCAGGTTCCTAACGAGCCATAGACTTGTGCCAATCTCTGGCTTGGAGGTTGGGAACTCCTGGCTTAGGAGATCTCAGTCCATCCAGTCACTGGGTGGGGTAGCCAGCTAATATCTGGATATCAGAAGTCAGGAAGGCAAAAATTCAATTCTGTAAGAGCTCAGTTTTTGCAACAACGGAAAGGCTATTGTGTCTGAAGCTATTTGGTGATGCCCACGAAATCTGGAAGACTGATTTGGAGATAGTTCGAATTTCTTCTGTTTGTTGTTTTTCTCAATTTAGGTCCTTTTCTTTTCAGAATCAGAATCAGGACTTGGCTCAGAGCCTTGACATCAGAACATTCTCAGATGCTCTCACTCCAGCCCTGGTTTAAAGACTTATGGGACCAGGAACACAGAACTGGAGGCCCTTTAGATAATGAGCCACCTGGTGTTAGGACAAGTAACTTCTATTTTTTTATTCCTTGTAAATGTACTGTAGCATATGCTGGTCTGAATGACTGCATCCCCCTCAAATCTATGTGTTGAAACCTAACCCCAAAGGTGATGGTATTAAAAGGTGGGACCTTTGGGAGGTGATTAGGTCATGAGAGTTCCACCCTCATGAATGGGATTAGTGCCTTTATAAAAGGGGCCCAAAGAAGCTTGTTCATCCCCTCTACCATGTGAGGGCACATAGAATGCATCATCTATGAGGAATGAGTCCTCATCAGACACTGAATCTTTTGGTGCCTTGATCTTAGACTTCCAAGCCTCCAGAACTGTAAGCAATAAATCTTCATTTAGAAATTACCTGGTTTAAGGTATTTTGTTGTAGCAGCCCAGACAGACTAAGACAGCACACAAATTACATTGCAACTTTATTTGGACTCTGAATGATGATTCAATGCATGGTTAAAATACTTGTCTTGCTTATAAGCTAATAACAATCATAATAGCTAATGTTTATTAAACACTGATTTTTATGTGCCAGGTCTCCATTCTAAATATTTTCCATTAACTAACATATATTCACAACCTCTCGATAAGGTGGCTAATATTACTGTCCCATCTTACAGATTAGGAAGGATACAGGGAAGTTGAGTCATTTGTCCCCCAATCACATGACCCATAAATGGGAGAATGGGACAGAACCCAGACAGCTTGGCTCCAGAGCCAGTGAACCTAACCACTGA
Source organism: Plecturocebus donacophilus (assembly GCA_004027715.1). Classification (NCBI taxonomy): domain Eukaryota; kingdom Metazoa; phylum Chordata; class Mammalia; order Primates; family Pitheciidae; genus Plecturocebus; species Plecturocebus donacophilus. The sequence goes on along the minus strand of PVKP010017707.1, from coordinate 19,134 downwards.
TAGTTGCTAGTATTTATTGGATGCCATTTATATACCAAGAGCTTTACATTTATTTTTGTCTCTGTAAGTCTGTTCCTTAAAGCAACACTACAAGGTAGGTTTTATTTTCCTCATTTTGCAGAAAAGGATACCTTATGGATGATCTGGTAAGTCCTGAAATCAGAGTGTGAATCTTGTCTGTCTGTCTGTCTGTCTGTCTGAAAGGCCTCCACTCCATCCACTGCCAGAGCTTCCTCTGTGATCGTCCTTTCCACTGATCCTGCTACTATCTTACCTGATTCTTGCCTTATTTTTTCCCTTGGCTGAAAACAGCAACAGCATGTTCTAATTGAGCATTCATCAGGAGGTTCTATGTTCCTTTTGGAAAATTATAATCTTTCACATTTATATGCCACTACATATCTTTCCAAAAATCTTCATTTACATGCCCTCATTTGTTCATCACAACAAGCCTGAGCTATAAAAAGTGGGTATTATTGGCCTTCATTTCTGAAATGAGTAAACCTAGCAACAGAGAGGGTGGATAATGTGCCCACGGGGCTTGCACCTGGTCCTGCTCTACTTTCATTTACTTGCCTTTGTTTCTACTTTGTGTAAATATCCTAAAGAAGAGTTTGATAAGTGGGAGAATCAGACCAGTGGAAAAAAACCTGGTGCTCATCTCAGACATGCCATATGCATTTTACAATAGTTTCCTTACCTGTAATAAAGTATCTGAAAAGAGATCAGAGGATTCCAGTTAAATGCAGAGGACTGGACATACACATTTACCACTACTTCTTGAAATTGTGTAAAAATGACAGAAATGCGTAAAACAAAGATAAAGCCACAGTATCAAAGATATTGAGAGAAAAGATAGTCTAGGAGGCTCAACATCCAAATAGCAGGAGCTCTGGAAAGAAAAAGTACAGGAAGAAACTACCAAGGAAATAATTCAGAATTTTTTTCCAGAACTGAAAGTTATAAATTTTTAGGTTGAGTTGGTCAATGAAATGTCCAGCTTAGTACATGAAAACAAGACCCACATAAATTGACAATGTTAGGAAATTTGAGAACACTAGAAATAAAAAGAAGATTCTAAAAACATCCCAAGATGAAAAAAACCAGGTGATACAAAAGGACTGGGAAGCAGAATGACATTGCACTTTTCAAAAGGAACACTACTGAAGAAAAACTCTAATGGCTTAAAACATCTAGGAGAAAAAAATTCTGTTTTTAAGTCTGGGGAAAATTATTTCCAATCTAGAATTCTAAAACCATCCAAACTATCAATCACATATGAGGCTAGAATTAAGAAGTTTTCAGATATACATTTCAAAAATAGTTATTTTCAATGTGTCCTTTCTCTGGAAGATACTAGAAAATGTGCCTTACCAAAACAAGAGAACAAACAAAAAAATGAAGAAGTAAGATAGGAACAAGGAAATAGGAGACCCAACACATGCAAGGAGTGAAGGGGGTCCCCAAGTTGGTGATGAGGGGATTGCTCGGAAGACAGTTATGTATCAAGACCAGGGAACAGATATTCCAGGTCAGAACTAAAGGAAACAAAAGGATCTAGAAGCATGTCCCCCAAACAAAGATGAAATTGGTAGACAAATTTGACTGTACTGAGAAGCAATGTATACTTAAATTAAAAACTTAGGAATAAACTAGAGACATAAAACTAAGAAAATAAAAAATAATTTAGTGAAAATTTTTAAATTTAGGAATATGTAATTACAGTATACTACCTGACTCAGCTTTGAATAATATTAACATGATCATAACAAGATAAACATTGAGCAAACAAAATTATGACAACTATTTGGGAAAAATGGGTGAAGGGAAATGGAAGTGGTATGGGAATATGGGTATAAGAGAGGCAAAATCCTCATTTTATCCTATTTAAAATAAGGAAATAATGAATTAGCAGCACAATGTTGTTGTTGTCTGAATATGAAATAAATCCTAGGAAAAACAGTTAAAAGAGTTAAAAGTAGTTGCTTCTAGGGAGTACCATTAGGGTGAGAAGGAAGATGGCTCTGGAGTTCTTCTTAGAAAGGATGCCCACCATTCTCTTTGTTCTTGGTAATAAACCCCAATTTTACTCATAACAGCAGTAGGCTCAGAAAAAAATTCATACTTCTGAGTTGCTCTTTCAGCTGGATGTGGCAATGGACTTTATTCTGGCCAGTGAGATGTAAGCAGAAGTTATCAGATAGACATGCCACTTTGTCTTTCCCCCTTTTCATCTTCCTGCTGCCTGGAATGCAGACATGAGTGGTTGGAGCTTATTTGACTAAGGATGGAGAAACAGAAAGGTAGAAGGAGCCTCTGGTTCTAATAACTTCAGGAACTGCCAAACAAGCCCTAGTCTGACTGGCACAAAACAGCTTTTACTATGAATGAATAAGCTTTATATATTTAAGACCCTGTTATTTGGAGTTTCTGTTAAATACAGATGAAACTAATTCTAACTAACATATATACCTTAAGAATTTATCTAACTTATTAAACTATCTGTGTATAACATGGATAAAAATTAATATTGAAAATAGGGAAGGTCAGGAAATGCACAAAGAGAAGTCCCAAATACCCACTTTGGAAAACTTATTTAGGATCCTGAATGTCCACCTGATGAATGTGCTTCTTCCTTCACAGACTTCACATTGTGAAAGGCATGTCTGAGATGAAAAGTACACTGTATGGTAGTCATGGCAGATGAAACATTGCAGAATAAAAAAGATTAGTGAACTTGAAGGTACAGCAATAGAAACCATTCAAATAAAAATGCAAAGAAATTTTAAAAATTTTTAAAGCCTCATTAAGCTATAGGATAACTTTACATACATAAGAAATTGGAGTCCCTGAAGAGCATGAGGGAGCAGGAGGGAGGAGGAGGCCATTGATAAAACAATCACTGAAAATTTTCCATATTTGGAGAAACCTATAAATCCATAGATATAAGAGCTAAACAAATCTCAAGCACAAGCTGCATCAAATAAAATTGCTTAAAGCCAGTGATAAACAGAAAATCCTACAAGCAGCCAGAGAGAAAAGACATTATGTACAGAAGAACAATGATAAGGACTACAGCTGATTTCTTCTCTGAAACAATGAAAGTAAGAAAACATTGGAGCAATGACTTTAAAAAAAATAAAAATAAACTATCTGTCAACCTGGAATTCTGCATACAGCCAAAACCAAAAGCATTTAATAATGAAGGCAAAATAAAGACTTTTGTACACATACACATGCTACAATAATCCATCAACAGCAGACTTGCATATAGGAAATGTTAAAGGAAGTTAGTTCTTTGGGCAAAAATCAACGGATAACAAGTGGAGATATATATATCTATCTATACAAGGGAGCAAGGAGTGCCAGAACTGGCAACTATCGAGGTAAGTATACAAAAACATACTTTCCCCTTAAGATTAAGAACAAAGTAAGAATGTGCATTCTCATCATTTCTGTTTAACCTTGTCCTGGAGGTTCAAGTCAGTGCAACAAAGCAAGAAAAAAATGCATCTAGACTTTAACAGAATAAGTAGCATTCATTTTATTTGAAGACAACATGATTGTCTGTGCAGAAAATCTGATGGAATCTACCTAAAAACTTAAAAGAATGAATAAGTGTTTTCAGCAAGGTTGCAGAATGCATGTCAATGTAAAAAATCAACTGTATTTCTATGAACTCATAACAATTAGAAATTGAAAGTTTAAAGCAATGTCATTTATAATGGCACCAAAAATTATACAATTTTTGAGACACATACTCAAAACTCCAAATATTGCTGAGAGGAATTAGAGAACTAAATGAAAAGAACTCAATAAATTAAACTCAAACTGTTAAAATATCAGTTCTCCCTCAATTAATCTATAGATTCAATGCAATCTCAATTAAAATCCCAGCAATGTTTTTTTGGTAGAAATTAGCAAGTTGATTCTAAAATTTACATGGAAATACAAGGGACAGCCAAAATGAATTTGAAAATGAGCAATGCAGTTAGAGAATGAACACTACCAATAGCAAGTTTTATAATAAAGCTATAATAGTTAACACAGTATTGTATTGGTGTAAAGACAGACACATAAATCAATGGAACAAAATGGAGAGCCCAGAAATAGATCTACCTATACACAAACAACTGATTTTTTTTTTACAATGGTGCTAAGGCAGTTCAGTGGAGACATGATAGTTTTTTCTTCAAATGATGCTGAACAATTGAATATCTATGTTTTCTTAAAGAACTTTGATCCATACCTCACATCATACAAAAATTAACTCATGTATATTATTGACCAAAATGTAAAACATAAAACTATAAGCTGTCTAGGAGAAACCATACGAGAAAACTTTGTGACTGGTTTCCAGATCCATAGTTTTAGAATTCCTCTTCTATAATTAAAAAATTTCTCTACACATTTAGGGTGACATCTGGTCATCACATTACCCTAAAATGGGAGAATGGGATGTGGGGAACTCACATGGTTATAATAACTCTGCCTCTGACCCAGGAACCTCATGTTTGCTCCCAGGAATAAATAAATAAATATATCTACTCAAAACTTTTAAAACATATTACACCCTCCACCTCCATCATGGGTAACTCCATCACTCAATCACTCTCATGGGCTTCGCTACAGCTGATCTGATGACTCTCAAACTTATCTTTTCAGTCCAGAATTCTTGGCTTTCAGACTGGTATTTTCCACTAGCCCTGTATACATGTACTTAGCTGTCTCACTGACATCTCAAACACAATGTCCAAAATTGCAATTAATATCCTCTTCCACGCATCTGCTTATTTTTCCATGGTGGCATCACCTCCACTTAGTCACCCATTCAAGAAACCTGGTGATCATCAAACACATGACAGTACCACTGAGTAATCAGATATAATTTCAAAGTTTGAGGCTGGAATGACTGAGAGTGGTTTGTCATTAACACACACACACACACACACACACACGTCCAGGTAAGGAACATTTCTTTCAGGAGGGAAGATGCTGAGATTGTGGTTGTGTCAATTGCAAGGTGCTGGCAGGGCATCAAGCTGGAGATTTCTAGCAGTCAATTGGAAATGCCACTGTACATGACAGATCACTGATCTTGGTTACAGGAATGAAAGCTCAAGAGCTTTTCTGTAAAGTTTAAGCTGTGGTTTGACAGGAATCATACTGTTTCTAAGAGTGAAAACACTCAGAAGTATTCAGCTGTGGAGGACAGACCATCAGGGAGGAAGATAAAGAGAGGGACATTGAGAAGAAGGAGGAATGGCACTTTGAGTATGCTTTCCTTGCCAGGTAAGGGACAGGAGCACAAGTCAAATTTTTGTGGTAAGTCCTCTACTAAAGGGTTCCTGAATACATGATTTTTTTCTTCTTCGTTGCTTGATAAAATCTTTTCTCTCTGTTTTCTCTTCCCTCCCTTTCTCCTTTTTTTTTTCTAGCCTGGGAGTGCCTGCATGGGGGCACAAAATGTGAAGGACAAGGGCCTGGCTGTAAGTTTTTCACTCCAATGCATTAGGAAGGCAGACAGTAAGGAATAGGCTAGCAGGAAAAGTCTTCAGGCTTTGGCTGCCTTTTTTGATTTGTGCATTAACGCTGCAGTCGACAGCCTGCCTGAGAGAGGCTGAGGGGACGTGTGTTCTGCATGTCTGGAATTTATTCCTTTGGCTCTGTAAGATGTGACACTACATAATGGCCACAAAGAAGTAATTTTGATCCTGTGACTATCTTGGCAAAAGTTCCAGAAAGACATATGGACATAATCTTCTGGACATTTGCAGAAGAGCCTTCCCTTGGGGACTGTCTTTGCAGGCTTGCTCTCACTTTCAGTCTTACGCCTCTCACCTTGGTTTTATTCTGTTTTTACTTAGGAGATAAAAGGCTAAATTGTATTCAACTGAAAGAAAAAAAAAATAATGTAAGAGTAAGTCAACATTGACACATATCAATTTCTTACCTCAGGCAGTGCACAAAAGCAGGGCTCTGGATATTAACCCAGCCAGGATTAGAGACAAAAAGGTCTGGATAGCTCTAGATACACTCTGGAAAATACAAATTTTCACCATGCTGGGATCCAGCATCTTCATTTATAAATTGACAGAGAGGTGACATTTTTAAAAAACAAAACTGGCAGGGTGCCATGGCTCACACCTGTAATCCCAGTACTTTGGGAGCCTGAGGCGAGTGGTTCATGAGGTCAGGAGTTCAAGACCAGCCTGGCCAAAAATGGTGAAACCCCATCTCTACTAAAAATACAAAAAAATTAGCCAGGCGTGGTGGCAGGCGCCTGTAATCCCAGCTACTCGGGAGGCTGAGGCAGAGAATTGCTTGAACTCGGGAGACAAATGCTGCAGTGAGCCGAGATCGCGCCACTGCACTCCAGCCTGCGCAACAGAGGGAGACTCTGTTTCAAAAAAAAAAAAGTCTTCCCAGGAACGATGATTTGCCTAAATATTGTTCTGAAACAAGTGCTCTGCATCTGTGACCCTAAGTTTTAGGTGTATTTTGAGGAATTATTCATTTCTCATTGGAATAGATTTCTGTTTTGTTTTGCTTTTTGAGACAAGGTCTCGCTCTGTCTCTCATACTGGACTGCAGTGGTGGATTCTTAGCTCACTGCAACCTTGCATCCCGGGCTCAAGTGATCTTCACACCTCAGCTTCCACACCCAGCTAATTTTTAAATTTTTTGTAGACATGAGGTTTCGCTATGTTGCCCAAGCTGGCCTCAAACTTCTGAGTTCAAGTGATCCACTGGCCTCAAGCTCCCAAAGTGTTGGGATTTCAGGAGTGAGCCACCACACCTGGCTAGAATATATTTCCATCTGTATACATTCTATTATAAAATACTTGGCATACTACAATAAACCCAGCTAATTTCCTCCTAAGTTTCTGTGTACAAGTTGGGAAGTAATCACTTGTTAAATGTGAATTTCATCTAAGGCGTTCGATGTACCTTGATCCTTCTTTCTTTCCTTGAAGAGTTTAACAAGGTGATAGAAAAAACTCAGAAAATACCAAAGACCAGGTGATAGTCTATAAGAATTGACTGTGTCCTGCCCCAAAAGTTGCCCTTTAAAGCTAGCTCCCTGAAGAATGCCCGTCAAGAGGTCTCCCAGGAGCCAATCTTTACTCATTTACCAGTCGTTTGTAAATCCTCTTTCTTTGAGAAAATTATTGGGAGTTGTACTATTGGGAAAAGGAGAAAGAGACTGGAACTGTGAAGATGGAGGTTCCCTGGGGAATGAGGTCCTCTTTACTTAGACCTCAAGTGGTTTTCCCCTAAGGAAGCACTCAGAATCACCTTGCAGTTGGAATGCTAACGAATTGCCTTGACTGATGGTTAGCCTTAAAAGGACAGGTTATTTTTGTTTCATTGTTTCATTTTGTTTTTTCATCTCAGTGGTCACTACACTATCAAGATCTAAACAAATGACTGTTCCATGGACCTTAACCAAGAAAATGAGTAATCAAGCACTCTTGTGCATTTTTACACATATATGGCTATAGATTAGGTTTGTTTTGTAGAATCTAGTCAGAGGCTCAGAGAACTACAGAACTGGAAAACGCTCAAGAGATTATCTGTTCTAGCTTCCAGAGCCTCAAAGCTAGTGGACAGTAAGTTGTGGGTCAGCAGAAAGACTAGCAAACTATTAGTACCTTAGATGATATTTGGGCATGTACAAAATTTGCCAGCACATGTCTGAGATACAATGATGTTCAGCCCATCGATTGCTTTTGTCACATGGCTGAAAGCAAGCAGTTGATAGGTCCCCAGTTTTATCCAATTGGGACACTTTTTTTTTTCTTAGTTCTGGTACAAACAAATCAACCAGAAAGGTCTCTGGTTTTACCTGGATTAGATATTCTCTTCTTCTCCTAGGACTCAATAAACCACAGCTGATGTGGGAGGAAGGGGGTGGGAAGGGCAGCACAGCTGGGCGTGCAACCTGTGTGGCTGCACAGGGACCTGTGCTTAGAAGGGTCTTATGTTTAGTATAATGCTCTGCTGCTGTCATCTAGAAATTCTTAATAATTTTTGAACACGTGATCTTGCATTTTAATTTTGCATTGAATTTCACAAATAATGTAGCCAGCCCTGGCATAGAGTCCTAACTCAGCTTGGCAGTCCCTAACATAGCCATGTGGATGGGTTTAAGTGGGGATGGGGAAATAGTTCCCAGGAGTGGTGAGTAGATGGTGGCCAGTACAGCTGGTGTAGCCCTGAGAACCGAAAGGACACGGAATCATGAACGATATGGTTCTTGCCCTCCAAAAATCTCAGTCTGGTAGGACAAATTTTATTTTCAAAACGTTGTTTCTCCAACCCCCACATATCTAAATGAATATATATATCTTGAGTGTCAATGGGAATACCCAACTGCCATAGAAAAGTGATAAACAGGAAAAGAAAATATAAGGAGAATGTCCACCTTTACTTTCAACACCACAAAGACTAATTTTATCAAGTGCCAGTCTATGATTACAGATGGAATTAAGAGTCTCTTGTACAACATGAGTGACACCATTCTAGCACCAGGCCGGGGCTTAATATTACATACTGTTACAAATATTCTTTCTACCAAGGTCATAAAGAATAGGACAATGTAAGCCCTGGAAGGGTGCTGTAGCCTTTTAAGGACTCAATGAATAAAATCCTCACACATAAGAGAAGAGAAGGAAGTTGAATGACAAAGAAATGGAAGGAATGCAAGGGAAGGAGGGAAGGAAGTTGACCAGTTAAGTTTTTTCAAGGTAAAGGCAAGTTATCTGGGAAGATATAAAATAAAGGGTAAGCCATATTTAGAGCAATAAATTTTATGAAATGTTAATTGGGTTTACTCTCAGAACTCCCCTTTTCATTATTATGTTTAATACCAAACACTAAAAAATTAATCAGGAAATTCCATCTGGCCAACAATTTCAGTTTATGAAATTTCTTTTGCTTCAGATTAAAAGCAATCCTCTGAGTGAATTGACTATTCCAAGACAGTCCCTAACATCCCCAAACAAAGACTCTAGAGTATCATTTTCTTTTATACTGTAACATCTTTGAGTCACTTGCAATCTATAAATAAACTTGCATTTTACAGAAATCCCTCTACAAAAAGCAGCAGCATGCTGGAATTCAATGTACGAGACTATTTTTAAAAGTGTTTTGATTTTTAAAAAATTAATTATAGGCCCTAGATAACACAAGACTTATAACTTGGCTTACCACAAGTTTTATGTTTCTTAACAATGCTTTAAAACAATCCTTCTACATCTGTGCTTTCAGTGTGAGTTTAGTACAAGCGCAATCTTTAATGTTAATTGAAGATTTTCTTGATTATGGCTGCCCTGTTCTATAATGAGGAAGATGGAATCAGTAATATCCTGAAATCAGTAATTAATGTTGTTTATCTTTACAAAAAAAAAAAATGTTGCTCCTATTTTTAGATTTCTTGGGTTTCCTTAGGTGTAACTCAAGAAGTTATCTGACACCAAAATGAATCTTTGAAACAAAAGCTCTCCCCTTAAAAGCATATGAAAGAGAAAAGCAAGGAAATTTGGGGGCAGTGTTTTCTTGCCAGAACCCATGTGTAACTGTAAATCTATGAAATAGGAACATTATGAATAATAAAAACTTTGGGCCTCGGTATATTCGTCCAACTGAATTTGTTAGTTGATTTAGATCGAGAGAAGAGTTCATGACACAGATCAGATTTATGTGAAACCACATGCTTGAGAAGCATTATGGTCTTTATTTTATATAAAAAAGCAAGATAGTGTAATATAAAAGTAGCATTTGGAAATTTTAGGCCTCAGAAACTAAATGATAACTTCTCTTTCAAGAGTTTGTGGGTTAAAAGTACAGGAAGAGAGGAAGTGATTCAAGGAAGAAATTTATTTCTGTCTCTATCTTAATTGACAAAGATTAAATGTCTAAGTCCTATAGGTTTTTGCCCTAGAAAAAAAGTCTGTGGTTGATTTTCTCCTGAGAATTCCTTTTGAGAGAAGCAGACATTAGCTACAGTAACCAGAAACAGAACAAGACCTCAGATACATGACTCTTGTAACAGAAACTAATTGATTTTCTGTAATTTGGCCTGTCTGGCCACGTTATATTTCAGACAGAGTGAAAATTACCATTTCTGTGCACACTGTTTGTTGACAATTGAAAATGAGTAACAGCATTTTTTGAAAGAACAAAGAGTAAACACAACCTTTGATTAAATGGTGGCATAGAAATCCAACCCAAAACACATACTTAATTTTATTTTTCAAGTTCATGGACAATTTCTATTAACTTACACAGTTCATCTGATCCACTGCACAATAAAACCACTGCAAAGGGATATTATCACTTTGAAATAAGTGACACCTTATGTCTCTGTTGGCTAAAGAGAACATGAGGGTATAAACATAAGCCTAGTAGAAGTTTCTAGAAAGAGTTAATATACAATGTAGACCAGTTGCAAAATATTCTTGATCTTCCTTGGAGAAGTAACCAGAATCGTCATAAGAGGGATGGTTACATAGCAGCTAATATCCTCTAGTCATAGATCCCAAGAAAAAGGCCTCAGGTACCTAAGATGGTGGCTGGCCTAGGGCAGAGGTCCCCAACCCCTGGATCATCGACCAATACTAGTCTGTGGCCTATTAGGAACTGGGCCTCACAGCAGGAGGTAAGCAGCAGGTGAGTGAGAGAAGCTTCATCTGTATTTATAGCTGCTCCCCATCACTCACATTACCACCTGAGCTCTGCCTCCTGTCAGACCAGTGGCGGCATTAGATTCTCATAGGAGCACAAACCCTATTGTGAACTGCACACACAAGGGATCTAGGTTGCATGCTCCTTATGAGAATCTAATGCCTGATGATCTGTCACCATCTCCCATCACCCCCAGATGAGACTGTCTAGCTATAGAAAAACAAGCTCAGGGCTTCTACTGATTCTACGTTACAGCAAATTGTATAATTATTTCATTACATATTACAATGTAATAATAACAGAAATAAAATGCACAATAAATGTAATGCACTTGAATCATCCCAAAACCATTCCTCTGCCACCCCACCCCCGAGTCCTTGAAAAAATTGTTTTCCACGAAACTGGTCCTTGGTGCCAGAAAGGTTGGGGACCACTGGCCTAGAGAACTAAGCAAGGCAAATGTTTTCTTTCCTAAACTCAAGATTCTTCATTTTGACATTTGCTAAAGACACTAAATTCTAAGAGATTGTGAAATGTCAAACTGGCCTCGTAAACAATGAGAACATTTCATGAGATGCTGTATGTCAGTGCAGTAAGTAGAAGATAATGCATTTATTTAATAAATCCATATGAAATGTTAAAATTCGTCATTCTCTGAATCACTACAAAATGTTTCCCAAAGATATCATACCAGCATGCTACGGCAGCTGAAAGAAATATAACAGCTATAGGGAATGAACACAAACAGAATATTAGGCTAGACAGGCTCTTGTTTGCTAGAGAGGCATTTTACATATTCTTATTTTCTTTTGTCTTTTGAAAAACACAGTATCCAGTCCCATTCTTAACACCATTTATCTTCATTCTTACTATAGATGAGGGGATGAAAATGCCTTTTAGTAGCCAAGCTGATGTAAGTGTGGAATCCACATTAATTGAAATCACTGCTAGGCCAAGTCATCAAAATCTTATTGTTGAATCAGAATCTAGACTCAGACTCCAAGGAGACATGAATAATGTGTGTGCTGGTCTTTCCCTAATTAGTATTCATGAATCCCTGGGAATTTTTTTGTCTCTCTCCTCTTGCGCGCTCTCTCTCTGCATTTATCTCAGTGGTTGTTTCACCTGACTGCTGCTTGATTTTAATTCAATCTGGCACTCCTTCATGAAGCACTAAATTTCCTCTCAACGGCTATACATTAAACTGTGGTGACCCCTCACGGCTCTGCCACCAACACAATTCCAACCTTTATTGCTTTGTGCAGTCCATCCATTCTTGGTTCAAGGGTGGCCTAGATACAGAGATACCAGTTCAGATACGCACAGGTAATGACACCAATTACCTGTCAGGATGTGTAAGAAAAGCTCTTCTGTTCTCTTCTGTACCATGCTGATGGACTCTGATATATCTTCCCTTGAATATCAAGTAGGAGTTCATTCACTGAAAGGTCTCATCAAAGTCCACGTGTCTTGGTGGTGGAGTTCTTTAACACTATACTTTTCTACTAAACATCTTTAGGCTTAAAATCAGGAGAACCCTCTGACATACAAAAACATTATCGTTTTGAAAACTAAAAGTTCATAATTATCATTGGAGCTCCTGAATTAAGATACTGCTTAGAAGTGTGTGTGTGGTGATGTGTGTGTGTGTATGTGTGTATGTGTGTGTGTGTGTATGTGTGTGGTGGTGTGTGTGTGTAGTAAGTATATAAGCTCTTTAACTTTGAAGGCCAAATATCCAATTCCAAAACACAAAAGACAGAACTTCTTAGTGCATTGAAGGATCTGACCACATGCAAAAACACAGTTTACTGAAACATGGAATTTAACGTGTTCTACCACCCATTACTTACAACTCAGGAATGCCTTCTTTCAATCATGTCATAAATCAAAGGATGTATGGAAATGGAGCTTCTTTCTTACATCATTCTTGTTGGCTCTGAGGGAGTAGTCAGATTTTTAGAACGGAAAAAGCCTGGGGAAAGAACAAAACATCCCCTGAGATTAGATAGAAGAAGGAAACCATAGGCAGCTTCCAGTTTATGGGCCAGGCATAATAGCAGCAAAGTGCTCGCCTCATCTTCTGCATATGGCCTGTCATCTCTTCAAGGACATTGAACAGGGTGTTCTAGTTTCTGGCACTGGAAAGGAAAAAAGAATTATAGATTTCTTTGCTGCAAAGCAATCTTCTATAGAAAGCAATTGTTCCCTCCGCATCAGTATTTTATCAGAATCAAGACTTTAATGGTAAAATAAAAGGAAATGAATCCTGTTCTCCCAATTGCTCAGCATGCATGTATCCCCAGTCTTTCTTTTTTTTCCCTAATGACACCTAATTGGATTTTAAAATGTAGTTTTTCTAGGAAGGAACTTCGTGTTTTCAGAATGCTTTCTCAAAAACAGGAGCTCTTCTGGTTGCAACATAAATGATGCTACTAATTTTTGTTATATGTACATCATCTTATATGGATTTTGTTGTTGTTACTGCTATGATTTCTTTCTCTTTATTTAAGAGAATATATACTGACCTAGCCACCTTCCCTCTCTACCCATGTGGCATAAAGTTTCAAGACAGCAGGCTGAGTTCCATAGCCACAGGACACACAGAAACTCACAGCCAAGACAGGGATCAAGCTCACAACTGTGCTAAGAAATACTAAGATAACCATCTGCTTCCGGCTCTGTTAGACTACAAGGGGCATTTTGTTTATTAGCCTGCTAAATGCTTTTAAAACATTGCCTTTGTTTCCACAAGACAAAAGTAGTTAATTAAATACTACATTAGTTAGTGCAGTTTTAACTGGAAAGATGCATACAAATAGATTTCGAGATATATTGCCAGGATAGTGGAAACTGTCTCTTTTTCATTTTACTTGCAATTTTAATGTTTCTATTAAAATTATTTGTTTAAAAAACGGGAAACTTAGGAACTACCTGTATTATTCCTTCACATTGTACCCACGTTACTGAAGAAGCTTTATATCCTAGTACGTTGGGTTCTCATATGATTTATCCCATCGTGAACTGGTGAAAGGGAATGATTACAATTAAACACAACTTAGATTTGAGAGAAAAATTATCTGTATTCAGAAATCAATATGTTTTTATTCATAATTTTGAATCAAATACAGAGGTGATCCAGTTCACTCCAACTCTGACATTCAAAGACCCACTGAAGAGCACTAAACAAAACCAAGCATGTTATTTTAGACACATCTAACTATTGCCATTTATAAGTAACGACTCAAAATTCTGCCTGCTTTACATATCTTTTTAAAAACTTGTTCTAAATCTATTTGTACTGTGTATCAATTATATGGATAAAATAAGAGCTGAGAGGCTCTCCCTAAGAAAAATGCTGTTTTTGATAGAAACTGCCCAGCTACCTTCTGAGTTCCCTGAAAATGAAAATCTCTGTGTCTCCCAGATGACAGCTACCTTGTTGGTGCAACCAAAATAGCTTTCTCAGCTAGAGAGCTGTCTGTCAGTAACAGTTCTGACAGATACCAGATTTGGCATTGCGGCAGGAAGTCTAGAAATGGTCCCACAGAAGGCCATTTGGTGGGAGCACAACTAGCTAAGAAGCAAGGCAGGGGGAGCACTCAGAAAGCAGTGCTCCTAGACACCAGATCAATCACAAGGAAAACGACAGGCATTTCAGGAAATGACTAATAGTCTTGAGAGAGAGGAGAGCCAAAGTGGTGGATATTGACAAGTCCCTATTTCCACCATTAGTTCAGTGGATTTTTGAAAGGACAATGATTAGGTAGAGATAAGATGCAGCAAACTGGCTGGTTTTCATTTGTGAAAGGAAGCAAAAACATTTACATGCATAGGATTTTTATCTCCCTCTAGTGGTGGGGTGGGGCCTTCGATAGCCTATTACTGCATAATACTGCTTCATAAACAAAGATAAGCTTCCATTATAGTGTGGTTTACCCATGAGATTAGGATTTTCATTAGGTGTGTTGCTCTCCCTTATGGTTGTTTTCAAAACATTTCCAGCCTTCCATGTGATGGAGTGAATTGCCTCCTAAGGATGATGATTACCAGTGAGAAGGTAGCAAGGGTCTCCTTCTCTTTTTAGGTAGAGACACAAGATTCTCTTCTCCTCTGTTGCCCTAACAAAAATGAAGCTATTTTGTGCTCAGAGGCAACTCCCCTGACCCTTAATCTTGGCCGGAAAAATCTGAGGAGCTAAAAATTAAAACGAGAGCAAGCTTACCTAGAGTAAAGGTGGAAAACATGGAAACTCAGAGGGAAGACTCTAGTAAAGGATCTAGAGAATCATCTGAACCTTAAATAATGGGCAACAATTAGAGAGAAATTTTGGAACAAATCTCCACCACTCCCTTTCCATCCCTGTAATTTTTGTCATTTTTATCCTTGGTCAAATGACCATACTTCTGGTGTAGCAATTTAGATCAGTGATAGTGGATGAAAAAGTAGAAAAGATAGAAAAAGTAAATGATGACAATTTTAAAGAGAGTAACTAAATTTTCCTTCTTCCATATGGAGGAATTAAATTGTACAATATCATAATTGTATGAGAATATTAAAGGAAAAGATCAAAGGTTACGGCCATCTAATCAATGGATTATTGATCAATAACTGAAAACCTATCAGTGTGAAGTATACAAAGTATGCAGCTTTTCCCCTTGCCCTGCTCTATACTCAGAATTAGGCATCACTGATGTCTACTTCTCCTCTTGAATGTCTCCAAGGCAACCAAACTCGTATGTTTTCTTTGCAAACCTGTTTCTTTTCTGGTTTCCTTAGCTCAGTGAATAACTTCATCAGCCAGTCGTGCAAGCCAGAAATCTAGGAGTTACTTGATCCTCCTAACCAACCACCATCATATCCAATTCATCACATTCCTTCAGTTTTACTTCCTAAATACGTCTCAAATAGATCCATTTCTCTTTGCCTCTGCCACCACCCTAATTAATCATCTCTCTCCTAAACAATGACTACTACAAATGGCATTCACTCCATTCTTTTTCAAATGCATTCTCTGCACTGCACTACCCAGTCAACAAATATTTTTGCGGAACCTACTTTGTACTGTAGTGAATAAGATAGAAAAGGAATTTATGGAAATAGAAGATAAACATCAGTTAGTCAAAAGCACTATGAGAACAATCAAAGTACGGTGATGAAACAGAGAGTGGCTAAATGACTATTCTAGACTGTGTTCAAATACAAGAAATTGGTAGCAGTTTTATCAAGGGGTATGAGTTTTGACGCAGGAAAATGAAGGAAGTCCACTGGGACGATGGTATCTGCTCCTAGCATATAAGGAGTATACTTCTGATACTGGCCAATAATGAGAATAGGTTAAAATGTACATGAACATTCAGTCTAAGTCTGTCTGTCTCCAAATACCTCTGCTTAAACATATCACTTACTACCTATGTGGAAGCATCTTATTTTTGTTAACTTCTGCATGTCTCCTTTCTTTAGAATGTAAGCTCCATGAACGTACGGGCCGTAACTGTCTTGGTCTCTGCAGTAACTACAGTGCCTAAGAACCGAGCCTGACATTACCGTAGGCATGCAAATAAGTATCTGTTGCATTAATGCACAAATTGCTGTGTGAAGGGGGAGACTAGACAGAGGAAATAACGGAGTAGGCTTCGGGGCTCAAGAAATCTTTGCTGAGATGTCAAGGTCATTTACTTCCCCTCGCAAGGTTAACAGGGTTATAAAATCCCGGCCACGCTTCTCAGCACCAAGCACCAAGCGCTCACACTGACACTCATACACATGCTCGGAGCCACTAACCTCTCCAACTCCCCGCTAGGAGGAGTCACACCTCCCCACCCAGAAACCCTCCCACCCTCTCCTCTATTTCTCCTTCCCTCCCCTCTTCCCCGGGTTCCGGCAGCCTTCGAGTCACAATGCTTGCCGGGAATAGTAGTCTTCCGGTCTGAGTATGTAGCGTTTTTTAATATATTTCTGGAACTACGCTTCCCAGGGAGCCTCGCCGCAGACTGTGGCTGAGTCACCTGACCAAGACCTTGGAGTTACAATGGCGGCGTCCATGCTGCGCTCAGGCTGCCGTGGAAGACGTTGGGCTTTATCCTGGGTTGACGGCGGCTCTTGCCACCGAAGAGGGGCTCCGACTGCGTCCACATCCAGCAGGATTAGGGCACAGAGCTCAGTGGCTCAGCAGCCCCTCCACACGGCCCAGAAGCCGAGGAAAGGGTATTCTGTTTCATACTATTTCTGTTCACCTGTAAGGTGGAACTGCAGGACTGGGGAAATGATGGCAATTACAGCCCAGCTGCTAGACGTTTTGGCTGACGGGAGGGCGTTAAGTTAAAACCTGGAGCCCCGAACCCTAAATAAAAGCACAAACAGGCCTTCTATCAGCTCCGCCCCCATATATAAACCACTGTTTTCAAATAGACATAGTTGGAGAATTCGCGAGTGCAAAATAGCAAATATTTTCTTGAAGCCAGCACAGACGGAAGAATGGATTCGGTCATATTACTAATAGCATTAGCAATGGGGACGGTGACACTAGAAGCGGGATCATATTTAGCTGATTTTATTTATCTCTAGTTTGGGCTGGCAGTATTCTAAAGGTAGAAAAGGAGCCTTTACCTACCAGCTCTGGGTAGAGTTGGCTTAATGTCATTAGTCAGAAAACACTAGCTATCTCTGCAGGCGTATTATGTTGAATGTGTGTGTCTAGACCTAGGAGGACGCAGCCAAAAGGAAAGATACTCCCTTTTGGTTAGAGAGTTTTGCTTATTTGGCCAGATATCCCCTGAACAGCTGTTTATGCTTCATTATGTAAGAATTAAATAGTTCCTCTTTAAATACAGAAACATAAGGCAAGTTCTAATATTTTGTTTATTCTTTGAGATTGGTTGGCAAT
This sequence comes from Plecturocebus donacophilus, assembly GCA_004027715.1. Classification (NCBI taxonomy): domain Eukaryota; kingdom Metazoa; phylum Chordata; class Mammalia; order Primates; family Pitheciidae; genus Plecturocebus; species Plecturocebus donacophilus. Next base: position 1,559 of record PVKP010017707.1, on the reverse strand, counting down.
ATTTTTGCTTTCAGTTGGAGGAACAGAGGGAAATTGTCCAGAAGTATGCAGTTTGTGTTCTTTTCGTGAATTAGATTGTTTCCCTGTGAATGGAAAGTACATTTTTTTCTCTCGTGATGGAACTGCAAAAATACTTTGTTGCTTTACTGCATGCAGAATTTCTGATGAGTTCTTGCTTTAATTCCTCTCCCTTATTGGCTGTTTCCAAACTTCGGAAAGAAGAAATTATTCTTGCAATAGTTCAGTTATAGAATTTTATGTGTTGAAATGATTGAAACAAAACAAAATAATGTAAAAACAGTGTATGTATACATATATATGTGTGTATATATTTAAAAAAATTGCTTGGGAGAAGAGTAGGATAGGAACATACATGGATTTCCTAGGGAATAAACACATTTATAAGGACCTGGAGAGATCTGTGTACAGATCCAACAGAGAAGGAATGGCCAGACGAGAGAGATTATTATTTGACAACTTAGCATTTGACAGCTTCTTCGATCGGATAGCAATCAAACATGAACAAAGTAACATGAAATTAGGTCTCAGGAATCGAAAGTGATTTGGGGGACCAAAAATATGCCACATCAGATGGTTTAACATGGTGGAGTTCTTGCAAATTTTTTTCAAGAATATTATTTAGTGGTGATGTATTATGTCTGTGCCTCTCTGGTTATTATACTTGCAAGCCATTATTATGAAATGAATTCAAAACATGGTTGAGAATTTCTTTTTTAAATAGGAGATGTGGAACTATTTATCATTATTTCTATAGTAGTAGAATCTTCCCATTTATGTTAATTCTAAATAATGTGGGAAAGATCAGCTTTCTTGATTTACCAAGTGATTACTTGATAAGGTGCAGTTAACTTGTTAAATGCTGCTTTTCACTGAAGTCAGTCAAGCAGTTGCCACCTGATAGGTATCACCTGTTACCCATTTCTAAATTGTTTTAAGACGCCAAATTGTTCCTTTCTCTATTGCTTTCATGTTTATGTGGTCAGCCTCCTGATGCCATGTTGTAAATGAATTTTAGTTTGCCAGTGTCAGTGTAGGTGCTTATTATGAATTGTTTTTTATTTAGTCACTGATAAAATATGACACATTTTAAATGTGAGGCTATAACATTATAATAAGTTTAAAACACATATAGAAAATTAACACTTGTGATTTAGACTTATGGAAATTCATTCATGGTAACAAGTATACTTGCATCTTAACCATTATCTCTTTCTTCTTAGTGAACACAAATGGGCTGCTGTGGTAGGTTTGGAAATTCATGCCCAGATTTCCTCCAACTCTAAACTCTTCTCTGGATCTCAAGTTCGCTTTTCAGCACCTCCAAATTCTTTGGTTTCTTTTTTTGATGCATCTCTACCTGGAACTTTGCCGGTAAGGTTTTTATTTAATCCTATTTTCTTTTTTCTTTTTTTTTTTTTAAATAAAAAGAATGAAAGAGAGAAAGAGGAAGAGATTTTAGAAAAAGAGAGAAAAGGAGAAAGAAAGAAACAGCAAAAGAAAGAAAAAATGAATGAAAGAGAGAAAGAGGAAGAGATTTT